>JARHVA010000137.1:6717500-6777500 GCA_037957365.1 Torreya grandis | reverse complement strand
TTGATCTCCAAATTAACATGTTGAATATGGGTATGATTGAGGCAAGGCTTTCATAAAAACATCAATTTTTAATTTCCTTGGAGTTGATTATGAATTCAAGAAAAGGTAAGTAATGATTGTAGTTTCACATATCAATTTATACTTTAGGAAAGGTTTACAATGAGAAAATATTGAGGAAGAGATTCACAAAGTTTTAAAACATTAATACCTTCATCCCAATAGTAGTATAATATTTCCAAAGGGTCAAATAGTTGGTCTTATTAATCTTAGTAATTGACGAGTTTAATAACCTTATCATCATGACGTGAAATGGAACAAAAAATTAAAAGAGGTGAATATCCTTGAATAATAATAAATTGAGTTTACAACAAATTAAAACAATGAACTTACATAAAATTCAAATTAAGTCAACAAAACCCCAATATTTTGAAACCTACATTTACAACAAGCCTTCTATCTTATCTTATAAACAACAATTATGTGAATAAAACCCTATACATTATGTTAGAAAAAGGCATATTCATTAAAAAAACATCATTATACAGATCAAACCAATTATTTATAGAATAAAAAACATAGTAATAGTACCCTAAACCCTAAACCTTAATTAGAGATCAATATCAGTTAGTGTAGTATGGAGGACATTAATAAAAGTCAACATCTCTATTTTTTGGTAGATACCTACCAAACACTTGGCCAAACACAAACCGAAAAAATAAATTGGTAATAGAATAAGAATATATAATAAAAAGCATTGTTTCCTTTATTCCTAGAAACTTCATTAGGTTCACCATACTCAGGGATGTCATAGACAATATGTGTATTTGCTCATGCAAAATGTGAAAGTGTGGAATTAAATTTGTATAATTTTTTGGTGAACTTTGTACATCCACCTGCAGAGTGGAATATTGAGTATCTACCTTTAACATTGTAGTTTGTAAAACTAACATTTGAAGAATCTATGTCATAAATGACAATGTTGAATCTAATCATGGAAATGATTCCATCAGAGGAAGTTAAATAAATTTTCTATTTTAGAATTGAGACTGGTTAGATACTTGTTGATGAAAGTAGTGCTTGAATTTTGGTTGGTGCTCTTTTGTTAGAATGTCTCCATATGTGTTGTATGTTTTTTTCGTTGTCCTAAGAAATTATAAACATAATGGTATCCTAAAATATGATATAAATAATCTTTGAAAATTTTCAATGAACTTGTTTTAAGCTTGCATTTGAAATTTATATCCATGACATAATTGGAATACCATAGTAGCTACTAAGCACTTGTAGTTTTTGGCATTGATGAAAAATGGGAGGGACTAAATCATGAGTACAATCAAAATACTAGAAATGTTATTCATGGTTAGGGTCAATTTAAACTTGCATATGAAGATAATAATGTAAATTTGTTAATTTAAATGCTTATGTGAGTAGTTCAATGCACAAAAATTTTCCTCTAGCATGCTCAAAAAAGGAAAATTATACAAAGTTAACTTAAAAAATGCCTTCCCCCAAAAAGAGATGAGTAAACCTAATGAAACCTATGCTATCAAAAAATAATGAACCTAAAAAAAAATAGAAAATGGATCTATTTACAATTTTATAATGTGATTTTTAATGCATCTAAGCAAATCAATATTCCACTACTAGTGTGTGCAATGAAGTGTCTGCAAAAGTGGATGGGTCTAAAATTATAAAATTTCAAAATGAAGTCTAACAAGACAATGGGATATTTTATATTCCATGAGTAAATATTATGAATAATATGATTAAATTTGGATGTAGTGGTGTTGGTGAATTATAAAAGGATTTTCATGGCTCAGAAGGTGCAATCTTTTTTGAGAAATGGAAATGGATGTGTATCTATTAATATAGAGTGGCATTGGTGAATTATAAAAATATTTTCATGGCTCAGAAGGTGAAATGTTTTTGAGAAATGGAAATGGATGTTTATCTATTGCTATAGGGTAAACTTATGCCAGGGAAATAACATAAGGCCTAATGAGAGATGAAAGTATTAATGATTATAATATTGAATTGGTTTTGATTGTAAAACTTGTTGATAGCAATGAAGGATAAAATGAAGATATAAATACAATAAAATCATATGATCCAAAATAATGGAAATCTAACAGTTGTGAACATAAATAATTTGATATAATACTTACCAAATGTTTGACTGAAATAACCAAAAATACAAATCAATAATTGAATAGTATTATAATCTATTCCTATAGACTTTATTATTTTACTCCAATAGTACTTTGGAAAAAAATGTATAAAACTATAATATGAAATAGGGATTGAAAAAAAAAACCCTACAAACTAGTTTTAAATCCCTCAAATATAAGTGTTTATGTAGTCCTCTAATGATCAAATCTTCACACATGGAGTGAAAAGTAGAGATGGGATAAAATATTCAAAAAGGGAGGAAATAGGGGAGAGTGATTTTTTGCATGGTATTTTTCACAACCTCTCCTATCACACCATCGACATGGATGATCACATTAATGTTTGTAGGTCTTTATGTGGATATGAGTCACGTTGAATAAAAAAATACTAGTTGGAATTAAAACACAAAGTTTGTACATGTTGGTTAAGTTCAACCATAGGAATATCATCATATTCATCAATCAAAATCATTATAAATCATATATGAGATACAACTTAATATGCCTACCAACATGGTAAAATAATTATTGATAGAAATTTTAGGTAATTTAAACATCAAATAGTTTTTTATTTTCATATAAAACATATTGTGTGCTTATTTTATTGGAGCTTATAAGTTAAAGAGGTTAGAGAACCCATAGAGACATATCAGTAGAGATACAGGGGAAGGTGAAGTTTAATAATGGATTCAAATGGAATTGTTTTAGGCATTGTTATTCCAAGCCCCTCGCTCATGTCGATACTCATTCCCTCTCAATTACTCCACTCAAAGCTCTACATCATCTTCCTTAATGTGTGTGTCACCACATTCACTGCCAGAGACATACCGAGACACATTTTTCTCCTTGAATACAAATATAGGGTTCCTCCATGGGGAAAGTAGTGGTAATCTAAGAGATATTTCATAGGCATCCTTAGAAAGATTCTTATGATATAATGGAACATTCAAGAAGGATGGTGAAGAAATAAATTTTAGGGAATCTAAATAGACATCCATAGTTGATAGTAAATAAATATCTAATGAAGATTTCAAAGGGGAATGTAGAGGTGTAATTATGTATAAGAATATAAAGGAGAATCCAAAAAGGAATCTAGAGGCATGACTAAAGAGGAACATATAGGATATTATGAAGTAGACTATAGAGGAGTGATGAAAGAGGAATATATATGAGATTTAAAATTAAAATCTAGATATGTGACCAAAGAAGAATCTAGAGGAGTGACCAAAGAGGACTCTAGAGGATATTCTAAGGTAGAATCTTATAAAAATCTAAAGGGGAAATTAGAGGTACGATGAAAGAAGAATGTAGATGATATTCTAAGGTGGAATCTAAAGGAGAATTTCAAGGTGAAAGTAGTTGATATTCAAATGTGAGATATATAAGAGAGTTTGATTGGATAAACACTTATTCCCAAGAATCAACAAAGTCACTTTGATAATTCATTAAAACATTATTAAAATCATAATAATCATTAAAAGAATCTTCCATAATCTTTTAATTTTGATTATTTGTCCAATCATTATCATAAGTAAAAGGCATAACATGAGTAGGTAACAATTTATCTAAAAGATGTACATCATTAGCATGTTCTCTTAGACTATCCATGATATATATAATGAAAATAAATACAATAAATAAAATTATTATAGCCAACAAGTAATATAGCATGTATAAGAGGAGATAATGACTATGAATCATATTCAATAAAAAATCAGGGACTAATGGGTGATCTAGGAAAGGGTTTGAATGATTATGTGGGCTCTCCAAAGTAATTGCTTATTCATTTATTAGTTTCATCCCAATGTTTTAGATCACTTCATAATTAAAACCATGCTTTTAACCCATTAACCCTATTTATAGGGTTAAAATGAGAGTAACTTCCCATGGTGATAGTTTCTCTCAACTATACCATAAATAAAATGAATAAAATAGGATTCATATTTTATAAACAAAGAATCCTAGGCATTTATGATATATCATGAGACATGCAAAATACAGTCTATGTTTACTTATTTATAATGGATATGAATATTAGTGCCCTACATGCCATAATGATTGTAAAAATATCATCGCATATCCCTTCACAACTATAATCACTACATAGTTCTAAAATTGTGGGAACACAATTTCTAAAAACAAGCACAATCAAAATAAAATAAATTGATGTGTGTGTGTGTGTGTGTGTGTAAGGAATATAGAATTTATTATTTTTTTGAAATTAGAAATTTAGCTAAAACCCAAAACTACACAAAAATCAAGAAAACATCATTCATAAAAATAAATTATGAGCTCACCAAAATGTTTAATCTATTTTTAATTTAATTAACTAAATTGAATATATATGAAATTAATATACAACATAATTCGATAATATATAGTAAAATATAGAACTTAGAATATGATAAAAATAATAACTTTAACAAGGATATATAAACCTATATCGAGTCTAATTTTATGTTGAACTATGATGACTATACTAGAGGAAGATTGATATGAAATAGATAATAAAAATATCTACATTATGTTTCCACTAAAATCATAAATTTTAACTGTGTTGGGACAAGGCCACATTATGAAGTAAGGGAAAAGTGTCTATTAACCACAGTAGTGTTCAGCTTGATTGTATAGACAAATTTTAAATTTAGGTGTGTGTAGATATCTAGGAGGGTCTATTGATAATCTGAAGGTGACAAATTAATATACAAAATTATCTGAAACTACAAACCCTAGTTATTTCACATGATCTAGATATACATTAAATACAAAATGAAAGAAATTGGGTAGAGTAAATGGGTAAACCACCCTAAAAAAACCTTGTGTAGTCTGAGTTTTTCCTACATATCCCAAATTGGCCTCAAGCTAATGTATTTCACCCTCCTAGGTGAGTGTGTGAGATGTGATTATGTAATAATATGAATGTAGCTATAATACTAATTAAAATGCTTGACAATGGATACACTAATCTTGACATAAAATATATTAGACCTTATTGTATGAGTGTTATCATGTAGTAAAATTTAAATTGAAAGAAATGTTGTTATTTTACTCATTATATGGTAATTTTTGTTAGGCTTGTCAAGTGTTATAATGAGTGGCTTATGTGTTATTTTATAGAATAATATTTAAAAAAAATCACTACTTGGCATTCCCAAAAGTGTGGGAAAGTCATTATGGCATGTTTTAAATTTAAAAATTAGCCATTGGAGTACTTTAGAGAAGGGCACATTATGGAATAGGACTAGCCTATGGTTTTATCTAACCAGTGCATTTTTGTCCCAGATGGATAGAAACTCTTAAAATTTATCTAGCAGAATCTATAATCAAAATAGGGATGTTTGAATGATGTTTCAAGTGTTTTTTGAAGATAGTGAATAGCTTAATAAATTCTCTCATATAGATTTATAGTTATCATAATGGAAAATAGGCCAAGTAAGATAAAGATGTCAACATTAAACATTATCAAGAACTTTAATGATTAAATTTATGTGTCTATAGTTGGGAATTTTTTTAGAAGAAAAAAACCCATTCAAATCAATTTGAAAAGAGGGTTGTGGGGTAAAATATAAAAATTATGTTAAATATATGGCAAATGATCAAACATTTTGATATCCCAACATACATTAGAATGGATTATACTTGAGGAAGTTGACCCAAGTGACTAGTGATAATAATATATATTATAAAAATTGTTTTTCACCTATGTTGAGGGAAAGACTTACACAAAAAATGATTAATACATGTAAAAAACTATAATGTTTCAAAATGATGCATAAGTATTATAATATTTATAATAAAATTAAAAAATAAATAAAGAGTGTATGCAAACAATAGCTAATATAAGAGATAGTGACTTTGTGGGTTTGATGAATCTATTGCTAAAATTTTTATTTGTCCTTTAAAAATGGCATGGGTAAGATTAGAGGATTGTATTTTTGATTGGATGAAATGTTCATTTACAAAGTTAAAGGTCTACCAAAAATTGGGGAATTGTATATTTTCATGAAGGTTAAGGCCTCTCAATTCATAAACTCTTTTATTCAAATAGGGTAAATGGTTTTAAATATGGGTAAGAGATTCCTTTATTATTATCTTCCTTTATTTTGGCCCCAAGAATCAGAGGTGGTTCTATAGCACCTTACCTATGAAAGACATTTTTCCTTGATATTATTTTATCATTTCATAATACTTCCACACCTTAGGCATAACAATTTAATGAATTTTCCTTCATGTTCAATTTACTTAAGAGGATTATGTAGTTCATAAATGGAATATAAATGCTTTGGCTCCTCAAATCTCACCTTGTTATCTAAGAATGGTGTGCGAGAAGAATTTGTCAAAATATTATATTTGAATGTTCATCCATAGACTCTTGTATTGCTAAATTAGAGAAGTATTCCTTTCACTAATTGTAGAAGAGGTGTTATCATAGGTTTTTAATTTTTAGCATGACTTTCTAACTTCATGAACACAAGGGTTTATTTTATCTTTTGGATAGATTTCATGAGATGTAGTTCTACTTGCTATGATTTTTTTCTTACACTACTGATCATTTTGTGATATTGATATTGTAGCTTTTATAGTCGGGGAAAAATTTATTATTCCTTATTTATATTTGTTTTAGATTCAGCATAGCTAAAGTTATCACTTTGGGGTCTAATGTTTTTTTGTGATGATTTCTATTTTTTTCTTCATTCTCATGAAAAATCCCCTCCAAATTTTTGGTACAGGCCTAAGTTACACCAATTATTTTAAGTTGTCGAAGATATGTTTAATAAAACTCTTTGGATCTAAGTGATCTTATTGTACTATTATTATATGGATTATTATTCTTCATTTCGACTTCCTATTTTCTAGCCTTTTGGATATTGAATTAACTTTGATGTAAACATTTTTTATTTATGAATTAGAGGGGTGAAGAATCCCACAACCCTATTCCTAATTTAAAAAAATAGATAGTGAATGAAATAAAGAACATTCTTCCACAAATACACCAATGAAAAATTAATCTATACATAAAATGGTTTAAATCCTTCACACATGATGTAGAATAATTTTTTATAGCATTCAATTAAAATTTGTGTTTTTTGAAATCCTTAATAGTATACATATGATGGAAACTTTCTCGTTGATTCTTTGATTCTGATGCATACTTAAAAATATATTTGTAGATAGATTCACCCTAGAAAACATGTAGGAAATTAGCATTTATTATCTAAATAAAAAAAATTTATGGGTTGTGGGTCTTTGATCGGTCGTCTTTATGAGAAGGAATGTATTTTTTATTCCATTATCTTCAATGGTTATCAATGATTATTTAACTAACTCCCAAAGGAATTTGTACCGATATTGAAGATTTTTCCCTTTTTTCTCAAACATGTTTCTTTAATGCACTTGGCACATTTCTTCCAAGAACAATGTGATACCTATTATCGACATGAATGGCACCAAATTCTCAAGTTTTGGCTTGTCATTTTTAATATTTAGTAATGTGATGGTAGTGTCAAGACTTCACCAAATAATTGAACCATATGATTTTCCTACATACATTTTTATGCCATTAACTAGAGGTAGTTGGCCCACATATCAAATAAAAATAATTCATATCCCTCCAAATGGAATAGATTTGTTCATGGGGAGTCACCTTGAAAATGTGCATCAATATGGGATAACTTTTAAGAATTTTATTTCAATTCCAAAATTCTACATATAATACATGGATCACAATCCGTGTAAAAACAAAAATGCAATAACAGTAATTTTGATCACATTTATAATTGATCCTTTCATATTAATGGAGATTCATGCAATAAAAATATTTATGATCCCATTTATAATTGATCCTTTCATATTGATGGAGATTCCTGATTGGGTTTACTTGTCAAATATTACACTTCAATGCAATCCTAATATTGGTCAATTATAAGGTTTCCCCATATAGACATTAGGGGTGAATGTTACGTAATCATATTAAGAAACATAATTTATAATGTATAAACCATTTTATCAATTAAATAAATTGCTCATTCACTATGTATGAGTGAGACATGACTACACATTACAACATGAAAATTTTAGTAAGGATTCAACATTGGGTTTAGTCTTAGACTATTATACTTTAACATGAACCAAATATAAATCAACCATAACATTGTCCCACATAGACATTGTGAATAAAGTATATGTGAGTGTACATTATTATGAGAAATTTAAAATGTATGAATGATTTAATTAATTAAATCAATCTATTAATACATCTAAAATATATAAATGATTTTATTAATTAAAAATTTTAATTTATGCACCCCCTTTATTGTTACCCTTAAATGAAGTGTAGAACACAATGATGTATCTTACATATTGTGTTGAGTTTTAGAGATTTATTATTCAACCGTGAGCATGCTTCACTTCAAGTTATATCAATGAGATAGCCAACATGATTTACATGCATAATACACTCAAGATAATCTTTTAGTGTTGTTAATGGTGTCCATTTTTTACAATAAGATGTATAGGATGTAGGATGGATTTTTACCATGCTTTACATAAATAGGTGCAGCTGCAAAAATACACATTCCATTAGGGCACAAATAGAATCCTCTTTTAATTCACACTGGAATATATACTTATGGAGTTACATTTTTTTACAGGTTTTATATATATATATATATATATATATATAGATGAAAGGAGATAGGACACATGAGGTGTATTTGGAAATGTGCCATGTTTTTAAGGGTTAAAAAATTTAAGAAATGATATATCAGCGATGGGAAGCATACACAACCAAAAAAATAGGTTTAGATCTGGACCAGTATTGATATCAAAGATTTTATGTTGGTTTTTAATCTAGACAACTAACATTTGATATGAATGCAAAAAAAATAAATGCAAGGTTTATTATGTAGTTGAATATTTGACTCTGGGCATTCCCCCATATCAAGATCTTGGTTGTTTTTTATGGGTGGAACTATATAATAACAGAACTAAGATACAAAAACTATATTTTTAGGTTCACAATGTGAAAGATGTCTATCATTAATTTAGACTCTAATAATACGATGTTGTCAAATGACATCATTTATTTTTTATAATAAATTTCAAACTTGCTTAACTTTAACAATACATAATTATCAACATAACTTTATTTTATGTTTATTAAATTTTGATCATACATAAAATACGTAGTAGCGTGATAAGTATTTTTATTAAGCATTCATTAACATGTAATATCTTTACAAATTAAACTATTTTTATATAGAGAATATGGAAACAAAACATTGCTTAAAATAGGTTGTTGTTGTTGTTATTATTATTATTATTATTATTATTAGTATTATTATTATTATTTTTATTATTATTATTTTTATTATTATTATTATTAATATATGATTTTACAATTTTGTTTATCTTCAATTAAATAAAGATTTAACTATCCCACTAAATAAACAAAATAAATTATCAAACTCATTCTCATTAATAAATTCATATATAAATTGGATTTTTTCAAAATTTGATTAATCCCTGCGTTAATTTAACGTATTAACACATTTAACTAACCAGTATGGACTTTTATACACATTAAAAACCAACCAAATATATATATATATATATATAGAGAGAGAGAGAGAGTTACATATCAACCCTTCTCTTTCTCACCATCAGGAATGCCATCGTCTTCATCATTCAACGACGTGGTAAAAGAATTATGGATAGAAACTTCAGCTAATTTAAACATTCACTGCCAGAGGCATACCCGGGCACATTCTTCTCCCTGAACCGAACGGAATCAATTCAAAATCTTGCCCTTTCACGTCAATCTCTTTTCCATTCTTCAAAAACCGTTCAGGATCAAATTCCGTCGGCCACGTCCACACGGCCGGGTCCCTGTGAATTGCCCACGCGTTCACCAGAAGTTGGGATCCGGCCGGAACAATATATCCTCCAACAGTGCAAGCTTCTGTCGTTTGTTGTGAAACATTCTTTTGCCAAAGCAGAAGAGAAGATAACCAAAAGTGGTCGGAAGCCAAGTTGAAGCTGCATACTGGGTGCGTAGCTCTCTGAGAGCGACGATAGAATTTGGTGAATGGGGCGCTTCTTGTTTAGCAGATGAAGATGCCCAATTATCGGCCACGAGGGAGGGTGTGGTGCCCAATTATTTAGCTGCTTCTTTTTACTTCTGCGCTTGTCTGTACTAAACAACAGCAGGGCAACCAAAGCCGCGAGAAGGATAACAGTAACTGCTTCCAACGCCATAATTCAGGTAGCAGGGTTTACATTACACAGCGATGTCATTCCATAATATTAATAACCTCTTTAACTTCGCTTTCTCTACTTTAGCTAGCTATCCGTTACATTACGTTTCTTTAATTGAAAAATTCATCACACATATCGCTGTCTTTAAGAACGAGGTTCTAATTGTTGATTTCGTGTAAGACTTTATTTTGGCTTGGTTCATGTTTTTCACGTCACAGGTTGTTTTATATGAAAATGAACTTCCACCTACAGCCATATCATTCCATAATATTAATAACCTCTTTTAACTTTGCTTTCTCTACTTTAGTTAGCTATCTGTTACATTATGTTTCTTTAATTGAAAAATTCATCACACATATCACTGTCTTCTAGAATGAGGTTTTAATTGTTGATTTCGTGTAAGACTTTATTTTGTTTTGGTTCATGTTTTTTACGTCATGGGTTGTCTTATATGAAAAATAACTTTCACCTACAGCAATATCATTCCATAATATTAATAACCTCTTTAACTTCGCTTTCTGTACTTTAGCTAGCTATTCGTTACATTACGTTTCTTTAATTAAAAAATTCATCACACATATCCCTGTCTTCCAGAACGAGGTTTTAATTGTTGATTTCGTGTAAGACTTTATTTTGTTTTGGTTCATGTTTTTTACTTCACGAGTTGTCTTATATGAAAAAGAACTTTCACCTACAGCGATATCATTCCATAATATTAATAATCTCTTTAACTTCGCTTTCTGTACTTTAGCTAGCTATTCGTTACATTACGTTTCTTTAATTGAAAAATTCATCACACATATCCCTGTCTTCCAGAACGAGGTTTTAATTGTTGATTTCGTGTAAGACTTTATTTTGTTTTGGTTCATATTTTTTACGTCACGAGTTGTCTTATATGAAAAAAAACTTTCACCTACAGCAATATCATTCCATAATATTAATAACCTCTTTAACTTCGCTTTCTGTACTTTAGCTAGCTATTCGTTACATTACGTTTCTTTAATTGAAAAATTCATCACACATATCCCTGTCTTCCAGAACGAGGTTTTAATTGTTGATTTCGTGTAAGACTTTATTTTGTTTTGGTTCATGTTTTTTACGTCGCAGGTTGTCTTCTATGAAGAAGAACTTCCACCTTCTGTCTTTGCTAAATGTATGACTAAATGCATGACCAGTAACTGCATTGGACTAAAACAGAGAAATCAAGATGTTTAATTTTGTCGTGCTCTAATTACAGATTCTACGTGGCCTCTACTTCGAGGGTTTGTGTGTTTTAAATTACGGTTCAAATTTTGCTGCTTTTTTTTCTTCATGCAAATTTGACAACTGGAATTCCATATGGGATGCTAAGATTTTCTCCCAAATTTTGGATAAAATATTCTATGAACTTTAGAGCAATTTATTATTTTTTTAATATTTTAATTTATAAATTTATAATGAATTCAAAATTTTATAAGAAAATTTATATTAAAAATATATATTTTTAATTTCAATTTTTTTAAAAATAATTTTATAAAAAAATCAAATTATATTGAAAATACACAATTTTAAAAATTTTAATCTAATAATTTGGTATTAAACTATTATTAATAAAATGTTAAATTGCAATTTAAATTAATGTAGCTTTGCAATATTACATACATAGTGAAATGTTAAGAAGGTTTTCTATGTTTAAGGTCGAGGATAGAACTGTTCAAGTTTAGAAAATAAAAATAATCAATTAATTTTATTTTAATGATGTATTTTTTGAGATATATATATTTGCAAGAGATTATCAATTTGTTTAGATAAAATGTAATTTAATAAAAATTGTACAACTAAATTTTATTCTTATTTTTGTAAAGGTATTTTTTGTACAAGTGAAATTTGTATAAATACTATATTATGAGAGTTTGAGTTCTTTGTACTTATTTTAAAAGTTTTTGAGAGCATTGTTCTGCTATTCTATATTAATCTATTTAGCGCCATGTTTTTCTTCATACACCTTTTTTAAAAAAATGTAAAGCTATGTTGCTATGTATTTTTCTACTTCCAACATCAAACAAAATACATAACTATCTTCTTTTATCACCATGTTCGAAAATAATTGTTACCTCTTTTAAAAATAACGAATCAAGCAATAGTCATCATATCTAATTTATTAAAAAAAAATTACATTGGAGATGAATAAGACAACAAAGGATGATGGTAAGAAGTTGGGATTAGATATTCCAACACTCTTACTTAATCATAATTATTACCATTTAAAATGCCTAAACAATTTTATAGATGCTCAAAGTTTTTTTCCCTAATAGTTTGGTAAAGATGTCTGCATATTAATCTTCATAATTCCTTTTAAATCTCTTTGTTATTAACTAATTATCTAATGAAATTTTATTTGGTGTCTATATGTTTAATGATCTTGTAAAATGCATATGTTTTATATTATATCTTTCCACCACACAATTTTTTTTTTGAAGTGTTTACGTTGTTGTAAAATTCTTGTGGATTCCATGATCTTTGAAACATTTCAGAAAAGTATTTAAGATATATTCACCACCTTTGTCTATATTTAGGACTTTGATATTATGCTCACATTATTTCTCAACTAGGGCTTTAAATTGGTGAAAAATATCAAAATTATTAGATTTATATTTTAAAAAAACCTTATGTGTTAAATTACATTTACCATTCTTCCCTATACTAGCAAATGCTTATAGTGCTTATGTGTTAATGTGGGTCCCCTTATCTTGTGATTATTACTAAAAATAAATGAGTACAAAAATGTCATTTGGGTAATGACTACTTATAGAGTTCATTTTTGTAAATGACTAAAACACATATGAGTAAAAATGTTACTAAAATTAATATTTAATAAAATTACTCATGACAGCGTTCAACTTAACATAAAATACATGATTGGGTTGTAATTAGATTAATGCTACATTGATAATAATTAAAATAAGAGTGATTTATTAAGCACCACACTCACCAAAATATTTGTCAATGGAAAGGAGGATATAAGGTGAGAAGCCCGAAGTAATGAATTGCATTTACCATTCCTCTCCCTACTAAAAAATACTTATAATTGTTATGTGCTAAAATTGGTCCTCTTATCTTATAATTATTACTAAAATACGTGAATATTAAAAATAATATTTTTGAGCAATGACTAATCAAAAAGGTCATTTAGGTAAATGATTAAAACAAAAATAATAAAAAACATCATTAAAAATAATATCTAATAAAAATGCTCATAAGATCGTTCAACTCAGAAAATACATCCATATATTTCTAGTATAGCCATTAATTAATGCCAAAAAAATAAAATCATCTATCAATTAAAGGTGTATGCATTTGTCCAAACAAATCACAGTGAAAAGTATATAATGGTGCCATTCATCTAACTAACTTGAAAATTTGGGAATGACCCTCTATATTGCTTTCCTAAAATGCACCCTTGACATACTCTATTTAGTTTTTCTATCAATATAAAATATTTTACCAAATATTTCATGTATAGAAAATTTAGACCTATAAAATTCAAGTGTCCAAATACTAAATCCCAAATCTAATTCTCATTCTTTAATTTTTACTGGAAAGTTTCCTAAGGTATCCATTGAACTATATATTGTTGGAATGCCTGTGGGACTATTGAGGGTATCATTCAGGGGTGATCTTGAGAAAATTCCACTCTCAAATCTGGTTTCAATATCAAAGAAAACATTATGTTTTTGGTTATTTGGAATTTTTTTATTAGCCGACTTCTGAAAATTTATCTAATTCACACATTCATTATTTTTGAAAAACATTCTATACACTTTTTGAACAAGATGCCTAATGTTCATCAAATTATGTTTCGAACGCAAAAGATAATTAACATTTGGAATAATGTTTTTCTCCGCCTTGGTTAGAATATTGACATTGCATTTTCTCATGATTGACACTTTATTATCATTGCCCAAAGTAATATCTTATTTTACTAACTTATTTAGATTGGAAAATATTTATAAATTATTTGTTATGTGATTATTACAATTTGAATCTTAAATCTAAACATCTTTTGGACCCTTCTACATAACATTGCATGCCAAAAACCTAGTATCCTGATTCTAATTTTCTCTATAAAAATTTGTACTTTGTTTATTGAAATCAAACTATCATTTTATACACTCATATGCATAATAAACATACTTTTTAAAGTAATAAAATTGAAATTAATACTTATCATACCTTTGTCCATGATATTGATTATATCTTAGATTTTGGTTGGTACTAGTACCAATTGAATTTATTGGATTGGCTCTTCCACCTATTGATGAATTTATTCCTTTGCCTTTGAAATTAGATCTCTCTCTACCTTTACCATGACTAATAGCTCCAAAGTATAACTAGAAGAGAAACTTAGCCTATGCTCACAATAAATTAGATATTCATGAAGCTCATCTAAAGAAAACCATGAAATATTTTTTATCTCTTCTATAGCAACAATAGACTCAAAATGTGTGGAAAAGATTCTCAGATTTTTTCTATAATTCTCTTTTTGTCAAGAGTCTCATCGTAAAGACTTGATTTGATTAAGTAGATCAATAACTTGAGAAAAAAATGAATATATATATATATATATATATATAGACATAGTCTCAAAATATCCTCCCAAAATTTTAAACTTTTAAATATTTACCTTAAGCATACCATGATATGTAGTCATGAAATTGTTCCATGATTATTTTGATTTTTTCGTTGTTATGACCCTTAGAAAAACGCTTGCTTGCATTTACCAAAAAATTAGAAGAAAGCCTTTGAATTCTTTATTTCTATTATCTTTGATAAAATCATTATCTACCTACAATTATACATTGTATATTGTTATATCGGATGGTTCAAGGAACCCATTCTCTACAAACTTACATATAAATTGAAAACTAAACAAAGACTTTATTGTGATTAATCAATACTCATAATTATTATTAATAAATTAAAAAATATATAGATTAATAAAATTTTCAACAGAAGAAGATACCATTATTGGCTCTAATATCAAATAAAATAGAATAAAAAAGAAGTCAAAAACAATAAACAAAGAAATAATAGTCTCACTGTATTAATAAAAAACTAATTTGATACATCCTATAGTATAGAATGAGAGCTTGAGATCTTTGTAGTTAAAAAACAGTTTCTGGGAGAGTTGCGCTCTTGTTATATATTAGTATTTTCTTGTTATATATTGATATTTTCAACCCCTTTTTTTCTTCTTACATTTTTTTTTTTCATGTAGAGCTACACTGTTATATATTTTTAAATCTCAAGCATTAAAAAATATACATCACTATCTTCAATTATTGCCAGCTTCAAAAACAAATGTCCTCTCTTTTTAAATTCAGCGACATATTTAACTTTTAACAGCTCTAACAATAGTAATCATATATGACACATTAAATAAAAATTTCATTGGAGATGATTAACACAATAATGAAAGGCAGTGGGTAGTTGGAATTAGATAGTCCAACATATTATTTATTGAAAACAACTTAGGAATGCAAATAAGAAGCTAAATGCTCGAGATGACCAATTTTTGGGCATCTTCAACTGCTAAACAAGAAGCGCCCCATTCACTAAATTCTATTGTCTCGGCCAGCTAAAGACCCATCATGGAAATTCAATTTGACTGTCTTTTCTCCACGTGATCTAATTACAGATTATATCTTTCCTCTAATTTGAGGGTTTTTGTGATTTCTTCAAAGTCTTAAAGTATAAATTACGGTTCAAATTTTGCTTCCTTTTTTCTTCATTGTACATTTGACAGCTCGAATTCCATATGGAATAGCCAAATTTTCTTCCACTTATTATATAAAATTCAGAGCAAGTCATGGAAAAATGTACTAATATTTATTGAGGTTTTATTATAGAATGTTCTATTTTTTTAAAAAATTGAATCAATTTTATCTAAATTTTTTATTTATTTTATTACATATTTTGAAAAGAAATGTCAAATAACTTTTATATATGTAAAATTAGTTGCCTTCTAATCCTTTAAAACACATGAATTCAAAAAAATAATAATATTTTAATTTTATCTTTATGATATATATATATATATATATATATATATATATATATATATATTTCAGAATTTAATATCTTATTAATTAAAAATTGAAAGAAGTATATAATAAAAAGGATTAATTTAAAAAAATATAATTTTATTTGTGTTTGATACTTACATGTTTAAAAATTCTTTACATATCCATCCTACCTTTTAAAATAAGTGAATATGGATATTTTATTAACATAATTTTAGGCTTGTATTTTTGGATGTTTCATTTATCTCTAATTTTACATCATATCAAAACTATTGATTTATTTTCTATCCCATAGCCTCCTAGATGGAATAGGGAATTCAAAGTCTATAGATTAATTTGATTAAATAGTACTCATTTAGTGATTAAGTTAAGTAATAGATAGATTTATAAAGCCAATGTGTATGTGTGTGTGGGGGGTATAATTATTAAATAGTATTCCAAACTCATGTTTAAGAAATAGATATATGAGTCATTTTTTTAGCAACGAGTCAATACAACTATTATTTTATTAGCCTAGCAAAGTCACTTGTATGTCTTTAAAAAAACCATACCAAAACATATTACTTTAAAATAGTTAAGCTTCAGTTTATCTACCACACATTTTTAGTTTTTAATATATAAAATATTCCTTAAAATAAGTTTATACTTAACAAACATAATTACATAAATTAACAAACTAGTTAAACATAAGTTCCTAAATATTTTAATAAAAATAATTATAGCATTTATTTGGAATCACAAATCTAGTATGAAAAGTAAAGATTTATTGTATGTGTATTTTCTAATAAATTTTTATTTAAGTTTAATATTTTCATATAAGTTGGCGTAATCTCATTAACTTATTTTTATTTCTAACTTGGATTCAAAGTTGAGACAAAATTATATTATTATATCTATCAAAAGTTATTTATTTTTATTTATGTTTTACATCAATGTCTTTAAATAAATTTATAACTAGTTAAATTTAATAAATCTAATGTAATAAATAGCTAGTTAAAGTATAAAAATCCAAGTTAAGAGGTTATTATATGGAATGATATCATAGGGAAAAAGTTAACTATCATGCACAAAGTATGTGCGTGCTAGCATCAACACCCCTGGGCCCACCACAAGCAACATTGAAAAACCCTAAACTGAAAGGAGGAGAATGTGATCACCAACAAAAGAGTGTAGCCACCATCACACAATCACCTCCAACATAACCACCCTCATTAAATAACTTAGAGGATGTAGAATTTATGTGGAATTTGTGTAGGAACTACGTGGTAGCAACAAGCTTCCCACACTACTTTTCATGATTTTCCACTTTTGGGCATCATTTGAAATTTTAAATGAATACATCAAGGTGGTATCATTATCCCAACCCATGGGTGTCCACACTATAAACCTATGCATTAAAAATGATTTTGCATTGGAGGTTTGGCAATTGGGAAGCCATTTTAGATTTGATAGCTAATAGAGCCAAAGTAGACAAAGCAAGATCGAGCTCGAGTGCAAGAAAATGAAGGAAGCTTTGTGACTTTTGTATGAACCTAGATCTTCTTGCCTTAATAATCATATTAAGCCCACTAATTTAACCCATTAACTATAGTCCCAGATAAATAACTAATACCGTATTCCCCACACAAAATTCCCTACATCCCACAAACCTTACCATACCCTTCTAGACCAATTAATCACTCCATTAACTTAATAACTAGCCTACTTAGCTACTAAGCTACCAACTATCCAACTTAACAATTTAAAATTCTTTTTTATTCACCTACCCCATAGATACCCTACCACTCTATCCTTTGCTACACCCCTTTAAACCCTAAACCTTATTAACTCCCACCTAAACATCCATTATCCCTAGATTAATTAAGAAACCTTTAGAACTAGGGAATCTCCTCTAAAGTTCTAGAAGTCTCTAAACTAGAGGATTCTAAAATAATTTAAAATTATTGAAAATTATAATCCACCATCATATGTAAACTATGTTTGGGCCATGGCCAAGATAACTTATAAAGCCATAAGCCTCCATTATACTCTAATAACCAAGCCACTATCAAGCATCCTCACACTCTTGTCAAGCCATCAAATAAGCCAAAGAAGCCATTGGAGCCACTTGGAAGCTCAAGTCAAGCAATCCACAAGCCAATCATTTTATATTCAAATTATCTTAGAGATTTTAGAGAAAAGTTATAAGGGACAAAAGGATGGTAAGAATCTCATTTTAATTGTCTGATTGTTCCTTTATCCCTTTCTTTGATGTTTTTTATGTTCTTGAGTTTTTATTACTAAATATAGTAATTTTGAGAATAATCCAAAACATGATCATACATTGATGACCACGATGTGAGATACCCATTTAATATAACATTTTTTTCTTGTTATAAGTAATTAAATGACTTGAAGGTGTGAGTGGATGAATAACAAGCTCTAGAATTGGTCATGTTGATGCTTAATTTTACAACTAACCGCCAAAGTTGTGGGAAGTTTCAAAGATTTAGGACTGTCTATTGAAATGACCTCTAAATTTTAAATAAGTTGTCTCTTATCTAAGGGGTTTGATGCAAAGAGAAAAGAAATAATTCATAAAAGAAGTAATTAAACTAATAAGGTGATGTGCCAAGATTTTCTTCTTTTACCAAATGACACAATGACTAGTACTTAATAGAATCTACTGAGAAGATTAAGGAGCATAAAGCATGATCAACAATTCCAACATAGAAAATAGACCCATAAAAGGCTTATAACATAAAAGATAACCTAAATCCTCATCTATCTAAAAATCATAGTATTAAAGTTAACACCATTCACTAACAAAATTAAATAGCATATAACATGATTAACAATCTGAATGTTTATGTAAAGCTAACAAAAAGCTCATGATAGAGAATGAGAAGAAAGAATTAGAAATAGACTACAATTACACAGAACACCACTCTCTCTTCATAGTTTGGTATTTAAATAAAGTATATAAGGTAGAAATGCATAAAATATAATGTTTGATCCCTTAGGAGAGGCACTTGTTTAAGAAATAGAAAATTCTTTCAAAAAAATAGCTTCTAGACTCCCTACTTTCTAGATGATTCTTCTCTATTTTCTTTCCCCTCCATCCACATTTTTGGTGTAAACTTTCTCATAGATCATCATGGAAGTTGGGGAAACCAATGAATAGAATTTTATTGGGTGATCTTCATCAGTAGAGGAGAGGGGGATAAAATAACATAATAGATAAAATAATGCAAATATAGTGGCCTACAAGTCAGAGGTTAAACATTGGGATCTCAATTCATGACTATGACTATGGTTATACTTTTAATTATATTTTTTCTCAAATATCAATCAAGTGTTGTATCTCTGTGGTGTCTTATGTTGTTGAGTGGTTTTTGTGGAGAGAGAAATACCATTGGGGAGGAAGCCATTTAATTGACTCCTTGATTCTTGTTTGAACCATACATACAAATACTCATATAAATGTGTAAGTCTTTGATATTTAATTTTGGATTATCCTGACTAGTATCAAAATAATTAGCTACCAATTTGACTACTATTAGTCTATTTTGATACAAAATATTTTAGTTTTTTATGTTTTTGAACCCTTTCCCTAATTTAAGCATGCATTTTTTGCCCTTATTATTGGCTTTATTTTTTACAAAATGTTGGGATGTGTGAGAATAAGGTATTAATTTAAACTTGATAATTATATATACACAAGTATTTATATATATTTATAACAATGATACATTGCACAATTACATTGTATCCTCATGCAATTACAAGGATCACATATAAGGATTTCATACATTAATTTTTATTCCATTTCTATTTCTTGAATATTTATTATTACATACTTGCTTGAAAAAAAGTACTAGTGAAAGAGCATATAGAATGGACTACTTTCTTACATCACATACATAATGTTAAGGTTTGGTATATTCATACAAAACATATTTCTTACTAATTTTCATGATTGTTGATCTCTAACTTAACATGTTGAATATGGGTATGATTAAGGCAAGGCTTTCATAACAACATCAAGTTTCAATTTACTTAAAATTTATCTTGGAGGTGATTATGAATTAAAGAAAAGGTAAGTAATGATTATAGTTTCACATATCAATTTTCTACTCTTGGAAAGGTTTACAATGAGAAAGTATCGAGGAAGAGATTCATAAAGTTTTAAACCATTAAAACCTTTATCCCAGTAGTAGCATAATATTTTGAAAAGGTCAAATAGTTGGCCTTATTAATCTTAGTAACTGATGAGTTTGATAACCTTATCATCATGATCTAAAATGGAATAAAAAATTAAAAGAGGTGAATATCCTTGACCAACAATAAATTGAGTTTACAATAGATTAAAACATTGAACTTGCATAAAATTCAAATCAAGTCAACAAAACCCCAATATTTTAAAACCTACATTTAGAACTGGCCATATATCTTATCTTATAAATAACAATTATGTGAATAATACCATATACATTGTGTTAGAAACGACACATTCATTCAAAACATCATTATACAAATCAAACCAATTCTTTATAGAGTAATAAACATAGTAATAGTACCCTAAACCTAAATTAGAGATCAATGGTAGTTAGTGTAATATGGAGGACATTAAGAAAAGTCAACATCTCTACTTTCTGGATGCTACCTACCAAACACTTGACCAAACATAAACTAAAAACATAAATTAGTAATAGAATAAGAATATATAATAGCAAACATTGTTTCATTTATTCCTAAAAACTTTATTAGTTTCACTACACTCGGCAATGTCATAGACAATAGGTGTATTTGATCATGCACAATGTGAAAGTGTGGAATTCAATTTGGAATATTTTGGTGAACTTTGTACATTCACCTGTAGAGGGTAATATTGAGTATTTACCTTTAACATTGTAGTTTATAAAATCGACATTTGAAGAGTCTATGTCACCACTGACAATGTTGAATCTTATCATGGAAATGTTTCCATCAGAGGAAGTTAAATAAAATTTCTATTTTAGAATTGAGACTGGTTAGATACTTGTTAATGAAAGTAGAAATTGAATTTTGGTTGGTGCTCTTCTATTAGAATGTCTCCATATTTGTTGTATGGTTTTTTATCTATCCTAATAAATTATAAACATAATGGTATCCTAAAATATGATGTATATAATCTCTAAAATTTTCAATGAACTCGTTTTAAGCTTGCATTTGAAATTTATATCCATGACATAATTTGAATACCATAGTAGCTACAAAGAACTTGTAGTTTTTGGCATTGATGAAAAATGGGAGGGACTAAATCATGAGTACATTCAACACACTGGAAAATTTATTCATGGTCAGGGCCAATTTAAACCTACATATGAAGATAATAATGTAAAATTTGTTAATTTAAATGCTTATGTGAGTAGTTCAATGCACAAAAAATTTCTTCTAGCACACTCAAAAATGGAAAATTGGATAAAGTTAATTAAAAGAAACGCCTTCCCCCCAAAAGATATGAGAAAACCTAATGAAACCTCTAATAGAAAAAATAATGAACCTAAAATAAAATAAAAAATGGATCTATTTACAATTTGATAATGTGATTGTTAATGCATACAAGAAAATCAATATTCTTATACTAGTGTGTGCAATTAAGTGAATGCAAAAGTGGATGGAAATTAAGTCTAACAGGACAATGAGTTATTTTATATTCCATGAGTAAACTTTATGAATAATATGATTAAATTTGGATGTAGTGATGTTGGTGAATTATAAAAGTATTTTAATGGCTTAAAAGGTGCAATCTTTAATGATAAATGGAAATGGATGTGTATCTACTACTATAGAGTGGCATTGGTAAATTATAAAAATATTTTAATGACTCAAAAGGTGCAATTTTTTTGAGAAATGGAAATGGATGTGTATCTATTGCTACAGGGTAAACTTATGCTAGGGAAATAAAATAAGGCCTCATGAAAGAGATGAATGTATTAATGATTATAATATTGAATTGGTTTTGATTGTAACACATGTTGATTGTAATAAAGGATAAAAACAAGATATAAATACAAAAAAATAATATGATCTAAAATAAGGGAAATCTAATAGTCATGAACATAAATAATTTGGCATAATACATGCCAATTTTTTGACCAAACAAAACCAAAAAAACAAATAACTAATGAAATAGTAGTATAATTTATTCCTACAAACTTCAATATTTTACTCCAACAGTACTCTAGACAAAAATGTACAAAGCTACAATACGAAATAGGAATCGAAAGAAAGAAAACCCTATAAACCAATTTTGGAGTCCTCAACTTTAATTATTTATGTAGTCCTCTAATGGTCAAATATTCACACATAGAGTGAAAAGTAGAGATGGGACAAAATATTCAAGAAGGGAAGAAATAGTGGAGAGTGCATTTTTTCATGGGATTTTTCACAACCTTGACTATCACACGATCTACATAGATGATCACATTAATGTTTTCAGGTCTCTATGTGTGTATGGGTTATGTTGAATCAAAAAATACTAGTTGACATTAACACACAAAGTTTGTACATGTTGGTTAAGTTCAACCATAAGAATATCATCATATTCATCATTCAAAATCATTGTAAATCATCTATGAGATACAAATTAATATGCCTATCAACCTCTCAAAACTCTACATCATCCTCCTTAATGTGTGTGTCACCACATTCACTGCCAGAGGCATACTTAGACACATTCTTCTCCTTGAACCAAAATATAGGGTTCCTCTATGGGGAGAGTAGTGGTAATCTAAGTGATGTTAGATAGGCATCCTTAGAAGGATTCTTGTGATATAATGGAACATTCAAGGAGGATGGTGAAGAAATAAATTATGGGGAATCTAAATAGACATCCATAGTTGATAGTAAATAAATATATCTAAGGAATATTTGAAAGGGGAGTCTAGAGTTATAATTATACAAAAGCATATAAAGCAGAATCCAAAGAGGAATCTAGAGGCATGACTAAAGAGGAAAATATAGGATATTATAAAGTAGACTGTATAGGAGTGATTAAAGAGGAATATATATGAGATTCCAAAGTGAAATTTAGATATGTGACTACAGAAGAATCTAGAGGAGTGACTAAAGAGGAATCTAGAGAAGATTCTAAAGTGGAATCTAGAGGTGTCACCAAAGAGGACTCTAGAGGAGATTCTAAGGTGGAATCTTATGGAAAATCTAAAGGGGAAATTAGAGGTATGACCAAAGAATAATCTAGAGGATATTCTAAGTTAGAATCTAAAGGAAAATCTAAAGGGGAAAGTAGTTTATATTTGAATGTTAGATATATAAGAGAGTTTTCTTGGATAAATACTTGTTCCCAAGAATCAACAAAGTCACTTTGTTAATTCAATGAAACATTATTAAAATCATAATCCTCACTAAAATCATCTTCCATAAGCTTTTAATTTTGATGGTTTGTCCAATCATTATCATAACTAAAAGTCGTAACATGAGTAGGTAATAATTTATCTAGAAGATGTAAATCATTAGCATGTTCTCTTTTATTATCCATGACATATATAATGAAAATAAATACAATAAATGAAATGCTTATAGACAACAAGTAGTATAACATGTATTAGAGGAGATAATTACTATGAATCATATTCAATCAAAAATCAAGGTGTAATGGTTGATCTAGGAAAGGGTTTGAATGATTATGTGGGCTCTCTAAAGTAATTGATCATTCATTTATTAGTTTCAAACCAATGTATTACTACACAAAATCCAAGCAAACATCATTCTTCAAAATAAATTATGGGCTCACCAAAATGATTAATCTATTTTTAATTGAATTAACTCAAATGAATATATATGAAATTGATATACAATAGAATTCAATAATATATAGTAAAATATAGACCTTAGAATAGAATAAAAATAATAACTTTAACAAGGATATAAAAACCTATATTGAGTCTAATTTTATGTTGAATTATGATGACTATACTAGAGTAAGATTGCTTCAAAATAGATATGAAAAATATCTAGATTATATTTCCACTAAAATGATAAATTTTCACTGTGTTGGGACAAGGGCACATTATAAAGGGAGGGAAAAGTGTCCATTAACCACATTAGTGTTTGGGTTGACTGTATAGACCAATTTTCAATTTGTTTGTGTGAGGCTATCTAAGAGGGTGTATTGATAATTTCAAGGTGCCAAATTAATATAAAAAATTATCTAAAACTATAAACCTTAGTTATTTTACATGCATTAGATAGACATTAAATACAAAATGATAGAAATCAGGTGGAGTGAATGGCCGAACCACCCTAAAAAAACCTTGTGTAGTCTTAGTGTTGCCTACATATCCCAAATTGGCCTTGAGCTAATGTATTTCACCCTCCTAGGGTGAGTGTGTGAGATGCGATTATTTAATAATATGAATGTATCTATAATACTAATTTAAATGCTTGAGAATAGATGCCCTAGACTTGACATAGAATGTATTAGACCTTATCGTATCAGTGTTAGCATGTAGTTAAATTTAAATTGGAAGAAATATTTTTCTTTTACTTAGTATATAATAATTTTTATTAGGCTTTTTAAGTGTTCTAATGAGTGGCTTATGTGTTATTTTATAGAGTAATATTTTTAAAAAATTGGTAATTAGCATCCCCAAAAGTGTGTGATATTCATTATGGCATATTTAAAATTTAAAAATTAGCCATTAGAGTACTTTAGACAAGGGAATATTACGGGATAGGACTAGCCTACGGTCTTATCTACCCATTGCATTTTTGTCCCAGATGGACAAAAACTCTTGAAATTTTCCTAGCAGAATCTATAATGAAAACAGGGATGTTTGAATGATGTTTCAAGTGTTTTTAAGATAGTGAATAACTTATTAAATGATCTCATATATATTTATAGTTATCATAATGGAAAATAGGTCAATTAAGATAAATATGTCAACATTAAAAACTATCAAGCACTTTAATGATTAAATTTATGTGTCTACAATTGGGAATTTTTTTAGAATAAAAAAACCCATTCAACTCAATTTTAAAAGAGGGTTTTGGGGTAAAATATAAAAAATATGTTAAATATATGATAAATTATCAAATGTTATGATGTCCCAACATACATTGGAATGCATTATACTTGAGGAAGTTGAGCCAAGTGACTAGTGATAATAATAGATATTATAACAATTATTTTTCACCTATGTTAAGGGAAAGCCTTACAAAAACAATGATTAATACATGAAAAAAACTATAATGTTTCAAAATGATGCATAAATATTATAATAAAACTTAAAAAAATCAAGAGTATATGGGAACAATAGCTTATAAAAGAGATAGTGACTATGTGGGTTTGATGAATCTATTGCTAAATTTTTTGATTTGTCCTTTACAAATGGCATGGGTAAGATTAGAGCCTTGTATTTTTGGTTGGATGAAATGTTCATTTACAAATTTAAAGGTCTACCAAAAATTAAGGAATGGTGTATTTTCATGAAGTTTAAGGCCTCTCAATTCATAAACTCTTTTATTCAAATGGGGTAAATGGTTTTAAATATGGGTAAGGAATTCCTTCATTCTTCTCTTCCTTTATTTTGACCCTAAGAATCAGAGGTGGTTCTGTAACACCTTACATATGATGGACATTATTCCTTGATATTTTTTTATCATTTCATAATACTTGCACACCTTAGGCATAATAATTTAATGAATTTTCCTTACTTCATGTTCAATTTACTTAAGAGGATGATGTAGTTCATAAATGGAATACAAATGCTTTGTCTCATCATAGTCTTATAAAATTGATTATTTTAGATGCTCTACTTGGTATGGTTTATCTAACTCTTTAGTATTTTTATCCATTTTTCCTTGTCTTAAAAACTTAAATATGAAACATGAGTTGTTAGGAGTTGACTAAAGAATTAATTAGGGGAATGTGATATAAAATACTACTTCAATTATAGGGGTTCAACATTTTAGGCTTAAAGAGATTTGTAGGAATAATACAACATCCTTTCATAAAAATCCATGAGTTACTCATGATTCCTAAATAAGAAATAAGTAGAGAAGGGTTTCATTGGCTAAGGAGGTTAAATTTTAAAAGCCCTCAAGTTCTACTATTTTTGTAAAAAATGATGTAACTTTGAATGATGAATATAATCTTATCATTAAATTACTAAGGAAGGAGCTTGAATATCATTTCTTTTTAAAATGGTAGAGGTTGCAAAAAATGATGAGGATATTTATCATCTTAAAACTTATCTTGGTTTTTTAGGTAAAATTACTATTTAGACTATTAGATGTAGATAACCTCTTAAGTTTTATTTAGTAATTCTCATGAATAGATAGTACATGCTTATGTTTAAAATATCTATTGAAACTTTGGCACCAAACTTGAATACTCTTTTTATCTTTTAATATGTCTTTCAATTTCTTTCATTTAGGATAAAAATATGGTTTTTGAAGTGTAATTATACAACCTGCTTCTACCTAGTGCATTGACATGAATTCCCAATGCTTTGATTGAGGTTGTTCACCTTAAAAATTATTTATTATATATATAATGAAAACAATAATCAATTTAAAATAATAACGTATGAGGTTAGGGAGTTTAGGTGCCTATTAACAACCAAGGGGGAACACCCAAATCTTATTGAGATTATAGAAAGTGTGAGGTAGATTGTGGAAAATGAGTCTTTGAATGTTGAATTAATGTATGAAAAAAAAATGGAGGAGTTGTTTGATTTTGGGAGGGTTCTCTATCTTGAAACTTCATGCTAATTATTCTAAAAAGTGGTCATTATTTACTAAAATTTTCAAAATGATGGAAGCAAATTCTCCTCCTAACTAGTCTAATTCCCTTACAAGATTTATCTTTTATTTTCATGCAATGTTAAATGATTTTGATAGTTGGGTTGGCCTAAAATTCTATATTCCTACCCTTTGTGTCTGAATTTATGATTGGATGGTGCTCTATCCATTGAAGGAAGATCAAAATGAAAAAAGGAAGAAGGTGGAAGAGGATAGGGGTTTCATTTATTTTCCCGATCTTCTTCAAATCTCACCTTGTTATCTAAGAATGGTGTGTGAAAATTTGTCAAAATGTTATATTTGAAGGTTCATCCATAGACTCTCGTATTGATATATTAGAGAAGTATTACTTTCACTGATTGTAGAAGAGGTGTTATCTTAGGTTTTTAATTTTTAGCACAACTTTCTAGCTTGATGAACACAAGGGTTTATTTTATATTTTGGATAGATTTCATGATATGTAGTTATAATTACTATTATTTTTTTATTACACTACCGATAATTTTGTGATGTTGATCTTGTAGATTTTATAGTTGGGGAATTTTTTTATATTGCTTATTTATATTTTTTTTAGATTCAGCATAGCTAAAGTTATCACTTTGGGGTGTAATGTTATTTTGTGATGATTTCTATTTTTTCTACTTCATTTTGATGAAAAATCCCCTCCAAATTTTTGGTACAAGCCTAAGTTACACCAGTTCATTCAAGTTGTGGAAGATATGTTTAATACGACTCTTTGGATCTAAGTGATCTTATTTTACTATTATTATATGGATTATTATTCTTCATTTTGACTTCCTATTTTATAACCTATTGGATATTGAATTAGCTTTGATTTAAATATTTTTTTCATTTATGAATTAGAGGGTTGAAGAAGGCCATAACCCTGTTCCTGGTTTTAAAAAAATAGATAGTGAATGAAATGATGAACATTCTTCCACAAATACACCAATGAATAATTAATCTATACATAAAATATTTTAAATATTTCACACATGATGTAGAATATTTTTTGTATAATTAAATGAAAATTTGTGTATTTTTAAATCCCTAATAGTATACATATGGTGGAACGTTTCTCATTGATTCTCTGATTTTGATGCATACTTAGACATATATTTGTAGATAGATTCACGCTAGAGAACATGTTGGAAATTAGCATTTATTATCTAAATCAAAAACATTTATGGGTTATGGGTGTTTGATCTGTCATTGTTATGAGAAGGAATGTATTTTTCAATTCCATTATTTTAAATGGTTATCAATGATTGTTTATGTAACTCCTAAAGGAATTTGTACCAACATTGAAGAGTTTTCCCCTTTTTCTCAAACATGTTTCTTTAATGCACTTGGCACATTTCCTCTAGGAAAAATGTGATACCTATTCTCGACATGAATGATACCAAATCTTGAAGTTTTGGCTTATCATTTTTAATATTTAGTAATGTGATGGTAGTGTCAAGACTTCACCAAATAGTTGAAGCATATGATTTTCCTACATACATTTTTATGTCATTAACTAGAGGTAGTTGACCCAAATATCAAATTAAAATAATTGATATCCCTCCAAATGGAATAGAGTTGTGCAAGGGGAAGTCCCTTTGAAAATGTGCATCAATATGGGATAACTTTTAAAGATTTTATTTCAATTGCAAAATCTTACATATAATATATGGATCATAATCTACATGAAAACACAAATGCAATAACATTAATTTTGATCACATTTATAATTGATCCTTTCATGTTAATGGAGATTCATGCAATAAAAATATTTATGATCCCATTTATAATTGATCCTTTTATATTAATGGAGAATCTTGATTGGGTTTAGTTGTCAAATATTACATTTCAATGCAGTCCTAATATTGATTAATTATAATGTTTCCCCATATAGGAATTAGGGGTGAATGTTACATAATCATATTAAGACACATATTTTATAATGTATAAATCATTTTATCAATTAAATAAATCGCTCATTCATTATGTATGAGTGCGACATGACTACACATTACAACATGAAAATTTTAATAAGGATTCAACATTGGGTTTAGTCTTAGACTATTATACTTTAATATGAACCAAGTATAAAAATTTATAACATTGTCCCACATAAACATTGTGAATAAAGTATATGTGAGTTTGTATTAGTATGAGAAATTTAAAATGTATGAATGATTTAATTAATTAGATCAATCTATTAATACACACAAAATATATAAATGATTTTATTAATTAAATATTTTAGTTTATGCACCCCCTTAATTGTGCCCCTTAAATGAAGTGTAGAACACAATGACGTATCTTACATATTGTGTTGAGTTTTAAAGATTTATTATTCGACCATGAACATGTTTCACTTCAAGTTACATCAATGAGATATCCAACATGATTTACATGCATAATATTCTCAGGGTAGTATTTTAGTGTTGTTAATGGTGTCCAATTTTTACAATAAGATGTATAAGATGTAGGATGGATTTTTACCGTGCTTTACATAAATCGGTGTGATTGCACAAATACACCGTTCCATCAGGACACAAATAAAATCCTCTTTTAATTCACATTGGAATATATGCTTGTGGAGTTACATTTTTTCCAAGCATATATTATATAAATATAAATATACATGAAAAGAGATAGGACACATGAGGTGTATTTGGAAATATGCCATGCTTTGAAGGGTTAAATTTTTTAACAAATGATATATCAGTGATGGGAAGCATACACAACGAAAAAACAAGTTTGGATCTAGACCAGTACAAATATCAAAGATTTTGTGTTTGTTTTAATCTCGACAACTAACATGTGATATGAATGCAAGAGAAAATAAATGCAAGAGTTATTATGTAGTGGAATATTTGAGTCTAGGCATCCCCCTATATCAAGATCTTGGTTGTTTTTTATGGGTGGAACAATATAATAATACAATCCAGATATGAAAACTATATTTTTAGGTTTACAATGTGAGAGATATCTATCATTGATTTAAATTCTAATATTACAATGTTGTCAAATGACATCATTTTTTAAAAATTTTTATAATACATTTTAAACTTGTTTAACTTTAACAATATATAATTATCAACATAATTTTATTTTATGTTTATTAAATTTTGATCATAAATAAGATAGGTAATAGCGTGATAAATGTTTTTGTTAAGTATTCGTTAACATGCAATATCTTTACAAATTAAACTATTTATATGTAGAGAATATGGAAACAAAACATTGCTTAAAGTAACTTTTAATTATTATATATTTTTTTAAATGCATCATATAAATAATATATGATTTTACAATTTTATTTATCTTCAATTAAATAAAGACTTAACTATCCCACTAAATAAACAAAATAAATTATCAAACTTATTCTCATTAATAAATTCATATATAAACTGGATTTTTTCAAAATTTCGTTAATCCCAGCATTAATTTAACTTAATAACACATTTAACTAACCAGCATGTACTCTTATACACATTAAAAACCAATAAAATCTATATATATAGTTACATATCAACCTTCTCTTTGTCACCATCAGGAATGCCATCGTCTTCATCATTCAACGACATGGTAAAATAATTAATGATAGAAATTTCAGCTAATTTAAACATCATATAGATTTGTATATTCGTATAAAACATAACGTGTACAGATATAACAGCACTGTTTTATTGTAGCTTATAAGTTAAAACGGCCGGATGACCCACAGAGACATATCAGTAGAGATGCAGGGTAAGGCGAGGTTTAATAATGGCTTCCAACGCAATCGCTTTGGGCATTGTGATTCCAAGCCCCTCGCTCATGTCGATAGTCGTTCCCGCTGGAATACTCCACTCGAAGCTCTGCAGCAGCCTCCCCAGTGTATGCGTCACCACATTCACTGCCAGAGGCATACCTGGGCACATTCTTCTCCCTGAACCGAACGGAATCAATTCAAAATCCTGTCCTTTCACGTTAATCTCTTTTTCATTCTTCAAAAACCGTTCAGGATCAAATTCCGTCGGCCGCGCCCACACGGTCGGGTCCCTGTGAATTGCCCACGCATTCACCAGAAGTTGGGATCCGGCCGGAACAAAATATCCTCCAACAGTGCAAGCTTGTGTAGACTCATGAGGAAGCAGGACAGGTGCCGTTGGATATAACCTAAACGTTTCTTTCACAATTGCCTGCAGATATTTCAGCTTGGGCAGATCTGACGACTCTATTAATCGGTCGCGTCCAATATGTGTGTCGAGCTCTTGCTGGGCTTTCCTCAAAATCTCCTGATGCTGCAGTAGAGCCGCCAGTGCCCACTCGATCGTCAACGAGGATGTGTCTGTACCTGCGTCTATCAAGCTCTGCAACCAAAAAAAAAAAAAAACAGATTAAAGATCTCTCATTACTAGATTTTAAGAGGATTGCAAACTGGGATAGAAGAACATACAACGGCGGTGGGCTTCACAACATCGTCGTTACTCTCGGACAGCATTTCATGTTTCTCTGTTGAAGAGATAAGAGCATCAACTAAGTCTTTCGCATGCATCTCTCGCTTCTCACGGTGATCGTCCAGCACTTTCTGCATAAACACATCCCTTTTCTTGTGAAGCCTTTGAAGGAAAATATATGAATAGAAAATAAACAAGAAAACAAGAACTATTAACTCAGAACTCAGAAAGCTACAACAATCTTGAGAAACACAATTCTATTCATCTTCTAATTTCCCTTTTAATTACAATGTGCGACCTTAGCGTCTTTTTATAGATTTAAAAACTAAACAATAACTGAAAATAGACTCATCTATTATTAGCTTCAACTACTTAACTAACTGCTTGTTCAAACAAACTCATATCTAACTGATTGTTAACTAACTCAATCCTAACTGTCAGTTTACTAACTGATGCTTAACAGCTTGCATGATAAAGGAGGGAGGTGGGAGAAATTATCTCCAATTAACTTGACTTTCTAACACTCCCCCTTAATTTCTACCACTTATAATTTTAGCATTTACAATGCCTAAATTTTGTCTCAAATAATCAAAGGTCTCTTTAGGTAATGCCTTTGTGAATATATCTGCTAGTTGATCTTCAGATCTACAAAAATCCAGATGGATTTCTCCATTATTCACTAATTCTCTGATAAAGTGAAATCTTGTATCTATGTGCTTGCTCCTCTTGTGAAACACATGATTTTTTGATAAAGCGATTGCTGATTTGTTATCACAGAAGATTGGTGTTGACTCCTTCTGTGCCTGTAATAAATCTTTCAATATTCTTCTCATCCATGTTGCTTGACATGCTGCTGATGTGGCTGCAACATACTCTGCTTCAGCTGATGAAAGTGTAACTATAGGCTGCTTTTTGGATGCCCATGTGACCACACCTGTGCCTAATATAAAGGCATGTCCAGAAGTACTCTTCCTATCATCAACGCTACCTGCAAAATCACTATCTGTAAAACCAATCAAACTAAAATCGTTAGTTGTGGAATATAAAATTCCATAATCTGTAGTTCCTGCCACATATCTTAATATCCTTTTTCCAACTTGCCAATGTGAGTCTTTTGGTGACTCCATGAATCTTGAGATTAAGCTAACCCCATAACTGATATCTGGTCTACTAGCTGTAAGATACATCAAACTACCAACTAGCCTTTTGAATATTGTAGAATCAACATTGGATCCTTTGTCTTCTTTGCTAAGTTTAGTCCCTGTAGCAACTGGTGTAGGTGCTGGTTTACAATTCAGCATCTTAAATCTTTTTAACACATCCTTTGCATACTTTGTTTGACAGATAAATTTTCCTTTCTCTGATTGTTCAACTTCTATTCCCAAAAAATACTTCATTAATCTCAAATCTGTCATTTCAAATTCATTTTTCATTGCTGATTTAAAAGTGTCTACAGACAAGTTTCCAGTAAAAATCAAATCATCAACATATAAACACACAATTAAAATTTGACCTTCTTTGCTGATTTTTGTGTACAAAGTAGGCTCACTATCACTTCTGCTGAATCCTTTGCTTATCATATAAGAATCTATCCTGCTATACCATGCTCTTGGTGCTTGCTTAAGACCATAAAGAGCTTTCTTCAATCTGTAAACTTTTTCTTCATGTCCTTGAACTTCATAACCTGTGGGCTGTTTCACATATACTTCTTCATCTAGAAATCCATTCAAAAAAGCTGATTTTACATCCATTTGATATACATACCAATTATTTTGAGAAGCTATGGATAATACCATTCTTACAGTATCTAGTCTAGCAACTGGTGCAAATATTTCATTATAGTCAACTCCATGTTCTTGTGCAAAACCTTTTGCAACTAACCTTGCCTTGTGTTTTTCAACATTTCCATCTGCATCAAATTTAGTCTTATAAACCCATTTAACTCCAATACAGTCCTTACCTTCAGGTAGAGTAGTTAGATCCCATGTTTGATTTCTTTCAATAGCATTCAACTCTTCATCCATTGCTTTTAGCCAATGTTCCTCATTCACTGCTTCTTCATAAGACATAGGGTCATGAGTGAAAAGAGCAAAATTTGAAACCAAATCTAATTTTTCTTCTTCTTGATTGTAAATCTCATTTAAACTTCTCATCTTCTTACCTTTAAATCTTGCTCTTAAAGTAGCAAGAGTTGGATCTGATTCATCACTTACTTGTGAATTTGGAGTAGGGTGACCTGCATGACTAGATGATTCACCTTGTTCAAACCTTCTTGGTGTTCTTACTGGAGTGTTTGTACCTGTTTGTGTAGAGGATTGTCCACCTTGCAAATTTTGTTCTTCAGAAACTTCTTCATCCTGTGGAATTGGTGCCCCAACAATGATGGTGCTACCATCCCATGCTTCTGCTTCCTTAAATTCAACATCCTTGCTAATAATCACTTGCTTTGAAACTGGGTTATATAACTTATATGCCTTTGATTCTTCAGAATAGCCAATAAAAATGCATTTCTCACCTCTGTCATCAAGTTTCTTTCTCAATTTAGATGGTATAAGAGAATATGCTACACAACCAAAAATTCTGAAATGATATACACTATATTTCTTACCATTCCATGCTTCTTGTGGAATTCGATCTCTGACACTCTTTGTTGGGCTTCTGTTCAGAATATACACTGCACAAGCTACTGCTTCTGCCCAATATTCATTTGACAAGTGTTTAGCTTTCAACATGCTTCTTGCCATTTCCATGATTGTTCTGTTCTTTCTTTTTGCTACACCATTCTGCTGTGGTGTGTACCTTGTAGTCAACTGTCTTTTGATTCCATGATATCTGCAAAAATCTTGAAATTGATTAGACATATATTCACCACCTCTATCAGATCTGAGTACCTTGATATATCGGCCACTCTGCTTTTCAACCATTGCCTTGAATTCTTCAAACTTTCCAAATGCTTTAGATTTGTTTTTGAGAAAGTAGATCCAAGTCTTTCTGCTAAAGTCATCAATGAATGTTAGAAAATAAGTACTACCTCCAAATGATGGAGTTTGCATTGGTCCACATAAATCACTATGGACTAACTCCAATATTACCTTAGCTCTATATGAGCCTCCTACTGGAAAACTCTCTCTATGCTGTTTTGCCAGAATACAACTGTCACATGAACTTCCTGGCTGTTCTATTGGTGGTAAACCCTTCACCATATTTTTTTTCTGTAACAAATTTAAAGCTCCAAAATGTAAGTGTCCGTACCTTAAGTGCCATAACCATGATTGATCTAGCTGTATGAATTTGTAGTGAGCTTCTTCTTCTCCTTGGATGCACTGAATATGAAGAGGGAACATTCGATTCTTGGTCATCTCCACTTTTCCTATCAACCTGTCACTTGGAACCTTGTCTAATATTGTGCAGACATTATCCATAAAAGATACTCTGTAACCTTTCTGCACTAACTGACCAACACTCAAAAGATTATGTTTTAATCTAGGTACAAAATAAACATCAGGTATAAATCTTCTTTCACCATTCTTGGCCAAAACATTTATGACACCTTTACCCATGACATCTACTGTGATATCATTTCCTAGTTTCACTTCTGATCTTACAGAATCATCAAGACTAGCAAAAAATTCTTTATTTCCTGTCATATGATTACTGCATCCACTGTCTAAAAACCAAATATCTTTAGCTTTTTCTTGAGTAACATTACAAGTAAAAAACATGCTTCCGGAATTAGAACTAGATTCATCTGTGTAATTAGCATTCTGATTGTACACATATCCTGGTTTATTTCTGCAGTCACTAGCATAATGACCATATTTCTTGCAATAATAACATTGAACATTAGATTTATCAAACCTTTGAGAACCTTGCTGTGAGTGGTTGTGACCACGTCCTCTGTTGTTGTAGTTTCCTCTACTACTGTAGTTTTTATTGTTCTCATCTTCCTCTAAATTGTTCTTTCCATATCTGCCTCTGCCTCTTCCTCTGAAGCTTGACCTGGCTCTTCCTCTTCCTCTGCCAACTGATACCTGTGACTTGAATGCATTCTCAAGAGAAGAGTTATTTCTATTCATTCTGGATTCATGTGTTAACAAAGAACCCATTAATTCATCTACAGATAATTGTTCCAAATCCTTAGTTTCTTCAATAGCTACAACTATAGCATCAAATTTATTGGGTAAACATCTGAGTACTTTCTCTATAATCTTCTGATCTGTCATCGTTTCTCCATTAGATCTAATCTGATTCACTATATTCAAAACTTGACCCATAAATTGATCTATTGATTCTGATTCATTCATTTGCAAATTTTCAAAATTTCTTCTTAGAGATTGCAATTTAGCAATTTTTACCTTCGTATTACCTCTATAAGTGGTCTCCAAGATTTTCCATGCCTCTCTGGATCGCGTTGCTGCTGCAACTCTGGAAAATATCGAGTCATCCAATCCCTGTTGGATTATAAATAAGGCTTTTGCATCTTTCTTTCTGTTCTCTTTAAGGTGGTCCTTTTGTGCTTGATTTAATGCCAGATGGGCTGCCTCGTCCTGCGGTTCTACAAAACCACTTTCTACCAAATCCCATACATCTTGTGAGCAAAATAAAGTTCGCATCTTAATTGCCCAAAAATCGTAATTCTTACCATCGAAAACGGGAATTTGAGGCTGTGAAATACTGTTATATGCTACCATTTCTTAAGCTTGAATGACTTTCTGGTCACTGTTTCTGACACACAGTCACCGCCGTCAGTTACACTGCCAAGGTCGGTCGCTGAAATTGCCGACGTCGGTTCTTTCTGCCGTCGTCGGTCACTTGTTGGTCTGGGGTCGGCCGATGTCGGTCTTTAACTGCCGATGTCGGTCTCTGCGCTGCCTGCTGGCAATACCTGCGCTTTTCCTTCACCCGACTGCTTCGCTCCCCTTGCTGGCTGCTTTTCTAACCAGGGTTTTCTCTTTCTAACCTGCGCTCTTCTGCCACAACCTGTGCTCTGATACCAATTTGAAGGAAAATATATGAATAGAAAATAAACAAGAAAACAAGAACTATTAACTCAGAACTCAGAAAGCTATAGCAATCTTGAGAAACACAATTCTATTCATCTTCTAATTTCCCTTTTAATTACAATGTGCGCCCTTAGCGTCTTTTTATAGATTTAAAAACTAAACAATAACTGAAAATAGACTCATCTATTATTAGCTTCAACTACTTAACTAACTGCTTGTTCAAACAAACTCATATCTAACTGATTGTTAACTAACTCAATCCTAACTGTCAGTTTACTAACTGATGCTTAACAGCTTGCATGATAAAGGAGGGAGGTGGGAGAAATTATCTCCAATTAACTTGACTTTCTAACAGCCTTTTCATGGCAGCTATGACACCCTGCAGATCGAGCCACTTCAGAAACGGCAGGTAATCTCCGATCTCAAATACTCCTATAAAAAAGGAATTGTCTTCTATCATCTGCTTGAAGTGATGCGCTTCTTGAATCTGTTCGGAATGAACGGCTTCCGAGAATCTCTTGCTCGCAATCATGCGTACGATGATATTGAATGTGCAATCAGAAAGCCTCGATTTGATGTTGGACGGGAGCGGCTTCAGCTCGCCGGCAACTCTCGAACAACGAGCGAATGAGAACGGAAATTTCGTCGAGAAGGACGTGTTTGAAGGATTCCATTTTGCTTGCAGCGAAGAACTCGATTGTGCACATCTTCCTAAGGTTTTGCCAGTAGGAACCGTAAGGAATCTGACCGAAGGTTTTGTAGTCATATCCCAAATGCTTTCCCGCGGACAGAAGTGGCCGCGAAGCGAAGATTCTGTCGTTTGTTGTGAAACATTCTTTTGCCAAAGCAGAAGAGGAGATAACCAAAAGTGGGCGGAAGCCAAGTTGAAGCTGCATAATGGGTCCATAGCTCTCTGAGAGCGACGATAGAATTTGGTGAATGGGACGCTTGTTGTTTAGCAGATGAAGATGCCCAATTATCGGCCATGAGGGAGGGTGTGGTGCCCAATTATTTAGCTGCTTCTTTCTGCTTTTGCGCTTGTCTGTAATAAACAACAGCAGGGCAACCAAAGCCGCCAGAAGGATAACAGTAACTGCTTCCAACGCCATAATTCAAGTAGCAGCAATAACCTCTTAACACTACACTGCGATATCATTCCATATAAATAACTCTTAACTTCGCATTCTCTACGTTAACAGCAGCCATATTGCTATCGCTATCCTTCACGTTTCTTTAATTGAAAAATTCAGCCGCCATAGCGCAGTTCGTCTCCAGCACGAGGTTCTAATTTTATAATATTGTCTTTGGCTGTAGTTGGACTTTCTCTTCATTTTGTATCATCTCTTATCATTTTTCTGTACTTTGTAATGTACCTAATTTTGCTTTTTGTGCAGGTTTTGATATTAAAAACTGCATTGGGCAAGAAATTCAAGACACGAAGTTTGAATTGTGTGAAATATGTCCACAAAGATTTAAAATTGCATTCAACATGGAAAAGAAATTCAATTGCATTCCATACATGAAAAAGAAATTGAAGCACGCAACGTTCGACTTGTTTAAGATATCCCTGTGATGACTTCACATAATAATTTAAATTTTGTTTTGAGGTGTGGGGATTTTTAAGGTTAAAATCAGTAGAATTAGTAGCATATGTTAGGCACCTAAAATGGTATTTTATAGTAATTAATTATTTTATTTTTTTATACATTCATTTATTTGTTAATTATTTATTTAAGTTGGACATTATTGACATATTTTTGATGGTTTATACCCTTCTCAATGCTTTAGTGCTCCTTCTCTTTCCCTCATTTCTCTGTTCTATATTCAAAGTGTCGTCAAAGTTATTGCATCTATTTGAAGTACCCACAATACTTCTAAATGCTTTCTTTAATCTTAGCTAAGTCATAGTGCATTCAATTACTTAGTTCCCATTGTTTGCCTTTAAACATTCATGTTAGTTTACACACCAATACAATATTACTTTGAATTCAACTGTATATAAATACATTTTAAGAATTATTATTCATTGACCCCAAAGATGACACAAAAAATATTAGTATTATATAGAGCACTCACAATCATTCTACAAAGATCAAACAATCATTAGATTATTTATCATTATATAAAGCTAGAATTTCCCATTGAAATTATTATGTGGCATTTAAGTTATATTTCAAATGGTGATTTCCATGAAAAACTAGGGTTTTAATTATTAATGCCATTTATTATTGAGAATATAGATACATGTTTATCATACAATACAGGTATTGTCATGTATTTAGTTTGTGTATACGATAATGATGGTAATTATAGGCACTAAAATTTATTAATAAATATTTGACAATGGTTGTCTTTGACATCTTTACCTTGCATGGCCAATTCGGCATTATGATAATCGTAATCACTAAAAAAGCCTTCAAAGTCTTAAAATTACCAAGAACATATTACAAACTTCCCTATTTCATTCTTATTTGTCCCTATTCAATAGATACTTTATTGCCACTATTATTTCAGAAGCCTACGTCCTTTTAGGATAAGTTTTTACTAGGCCAACAAGGACACATTTCAGCCCTAACCAGTAGTGTAGATTTATCTATCATGTTCTAATAACTATATTTTCAAAATGACACAATTCCTAACAGCGTTCTCACACATATTAACATGTCAGTTATCAAAAACATTCAAAATATATCTATATAAAATCACATCAAGGATCACACTTGAAAAGACTTGGCACTCTATTACAAGGCATCTATCTTTATGATTTCAGAAACATCTATTTTCTGATTAAAGTTCTTTATTATAATTCTATTGTAATTTTATAGCCTTTGGCCAAGTTTGACATTGTTAAAATATATTATATGTTAAGGGCATCCCTTATCAAGCATTCTAATCAAATGTGTTAGTTCCATTCATAAAATCTTTCCTCAAATGAGGACTACATCGTCCTAAAGTCCTTTGGGCTATGTAAGAAGCACTCCATCAACAAGGGATTTCTAAGGATAGCTTGGCAAATCTCACTTCTCTCAATTTTTCCCTATTGCATTTGATCTCATCTTATGTGCTTGTGAAAGATTAGGGTTTTGATTTTATAGGTATTCTACACATCAATTCAAGCTCTACATGGAGACATGTCACATATAGATACAAGACAAAAAACTAAGATTTTTAGATCCAATGTAAAACCTAATAAGATAAAGTCATATTAAACAAACATCAATACATTATGCTCATGTCTGCCTCTTATAGACTTGTCCTAGAAAACAACAAGCCATTATTTTCTAATACATTTATGTTTTAAATTTTTTTTAGACAGTCAAAATTCACATAAAATCAATACAATTTGAAATAAATAATTTATAAGGATAATTCTCTAACCCTAACGCTAGTTTTTTTTAACAAATTTTTAAATTTTGTAGATATTTGTATTTTTCTATATTCTAATGTATATATAATCATAAATCAAAATATTTTTTGTAATTATAGTTAGGGTTACTTGTAATTCATTATCAATTCTAGAGTAAATATTTTGGTGAACCCACTATGATTAGAACATTATTTGTTGCTTATTGAATTTTAGCTTAGGGTTTAAGTTTAATTTTATAAATTCTTGACTAATAGAATATAGTCCTCAACTTTGGATATTATCTATAATATAATGATTCAATTTTTTCAACTTTGGAGTAATTTGACACCAAAAAAGCTTGTCTTATCACCTCAAATAGATACCGACATAGAGGCTCTTTCTTTTGACTTTTAATTGAATTTTGGTTTTTCTTACTAAAAAATATTTTATATTTATTTTATTTTAATTTATTTTGTCTTTGCTTGTTTAAAACATATATTTCAATAATTTTAATATTATTTAGTGATTATCGTGAAGGGATATACAGTGTCATATTTACAAACATTATGAAGTGAGGGATTTTACTCTAATACTCATAGCCATACTAGAACATTAAACATAAATTTTAGTTTTTTATACCTCATAGTATATAAGAAATACCTGAAATTCTCTTATTTACACCAGTATAAAGCTATTTTTTTATCTATTTGATTTGTGGTTCACCTAATAGAAATGTATCACCCAAGAAATTTACATTCAAATTACCCTTGAAATCAAGGTTAGTGGGTTACATGCATTATTCTGGCTCTGTAGTTAGTGCTCTAGAACTTTGAGCTAATACTAATCATTGAATGAGCAAGTATATATAACATCTTTAAAATCATTCAAAATATTACCTATATAACCCCTTATCCTTAATTTTTATTGCATTTTATTCTTAGATAGCAGCTTTTATTGATTTATCTTGTATACATAATCATAATTTTATCAATTCAATGTATAACATTAAGTTAAGTGTATGTTACCTTTTACATTAAAATGGGTTTAACAAGTGAATCTCTCCTTTATATTTTACATCAGATCATGGACTTTATTGTTACGTCTCATTTTCTGTTTTAGCATGTTAGTCATTATATACAAGCATGGTTAGAAAATAAATGATATTAAGAAAATAAATCACACCGTGAAGACTCTTATACTCTTTTTAGTTCTTATTTTGCTTATATTACCTCTTCTCCTCTTTATCCTAAACCCCTCATTTTCTATGTGTTAGTTCATATCAAGTATAATATTATTTTGGGATAAGAACTCTTGTCTGCTTCAACTATTATTTGAACTAGAGAACATGGTTATAAGGAAGAGTACACCTCTTATGGACAAATTTGATATATGTGTTAGCGTAGATGATTAGAATAGATAAATTAGTTAAAACTATATTCCATTGTTTTTTGTTGTTGATAATTATCTCACTAGATCATTTGGATCTCTCCCTTCTTTTTTATATAGCATCATAGTGTATTTATTCTTCTCTTTGCTACATGAATAAAACATCAATTTTCATTGGTTTACACATAACTCTGGTATTAGAGCTTTCAATCACTTGGTTGAAGCTTACAAAGTGAAGGTTGATGACTGCCTAGAGAAAGGCTACAGTTGAAGAGGTACAATGTGAAGGTATGGCAAAAGAAGTTGATGTACAGCCTATGTAGTGATGTGGGAAAGAGCAAGAGATTTCTCACTTTTGTGAGTTTGATAACCTTTGTGTAGCTGAAGGAAGCAGGTATAGGTATAACAAGTCTTAATCAATGGGGATTTGAAATCTTATAGATTTTCTTTGGGAACTTTGGGTGAAATATCGTAGATAACCTTTGCTCTATAACCCATGTTTAAATGTTCTATTTTCATGATTCTAAAAGATAACTCTAGTTTGGAAGATCAACTAGAGCGTTTCTTGAAGGCCCATGAGTTCTCAACTATATTCTAAATAATAAGATAGCCAAAGGGGCTTCATGTTTGAGTGATGGGAAAATTTTCATGGGGTATACTGTGGTCATATTTAATCATTGAATACAAGTGTCTAGGGATTACCAAAATTTATTTATAGTAATAATCTAATATAAGACTCATGCCATAGGCATGGAAGGATCAACATAGCAGCCATAGACCTAGGATGTGTTAGTAAAGAAAGAAGGAGAAGCTATTTTAGTTTGTAGTGAAGCGAAGCATGGCTCTAGTGAATAAGTCATATGGTAGTAAGTAGAGTGGCTTAAACATAAAATACTAATAATAATCAAGCCAATAGAAGGATATAGCTTGAAGCAAAGTGCAAACCAGCCATTTAGTCATTTATATTAGCATTATCAAGTGAAAGAAGATAGGAGCAAAAATATTGAATAAGGTACATATAATTTTCTATATTAAAGAAATAAATACTATTTTTGTTTTTGAAATTGTGTATAAAAAATTTAGAAGATGTCTACACCAATATTACTTTTATCAGATGCCTGACTTCTCAAAGGGCTAAACTCTACCACCTAGAAAATAAAGATATGCACCATCCTTCAGTTTGAAGGACTATAGGGCATCGTCACAGGGACTATGTAGGTTCCTATTGATTCTAATGTGCTCATGAAATATGAAACATTTAATTTTAAATCCTTGATGCTAAGTATGCTAAGCATCACTAATGACATGCAACTACATGTCAGGAATGCAGATAGAGCAAAGATAGCATGAGATAAATTAGCAACCATATATGAGGCAAAAAATAAGACTAAGATCATCCATCTTTAGTCAAAACTTCATACACTTTCTATGGAGTCTGATGATAAAGTTGAGGAAATATTATGTTAGGTGGTTGAGCTACAAATGGAACTGTTAGCACTTAGCGAGATGGTAGATAACCAAATATTGATCTAGATAGCCTTGAGGGCTCTCCATTCCTAATTTGGAATGTTCGTAATGATTTTAAATGTCTTCAAGATATACAGTGTCATTTGAAGAACCCATGAGCTTATTATAGTAAGAATAATCCATCAACTTAGTCCAAGATGAGTTGCAAGATAAAGCTCTTATCTCTAAGTAGCAACAAGGTCAAAAGTCTTCTAAGGGACCTCTAGAGAAGAAACCATAGAAATAGTAGTAACAATAGTCTTGACATCATCAAGAATCATAAAATTTGAAGAAATGGTGTTACATTTTTCAAACTAACACTCATGGAATGGATAATTACTAATATAATGGCCTAAAAAAGGGTATTTAGTAAAGAAAGTACATTAGGGTGTGATGAATCTTGAAAATAAAAAATATGTCCTCATCGATATAGGTAGAAGAGACATCTCATAGCTCAACAAGGTGATGGACCTAATGAGGAGATACCTAAAGAAGATAATTATAGCACACATAAAAACTTAGTGCTAGTCTCCTAAACCTCACAGCCCATGAAGAAAATCTAGTTGATAGAATCAAGTATCATTAAATGCATGTCAAGTGACATGAAACTATTTGATTCACTAATAGACCAACCCACTAGAGATCAGGTTAGGATCACTGATGATAAGGAGTGTGTTGCAAAAGGAATAGGCCAAGTCACCATTCCTATTGAAACATGAAAATGTACACTATCAAAGGTACTATATGTTCTTGGATTGACATCTAACCTCTTATCAGTTAGTTAGCTTTTGAATCATCATCTAAATGTGGATTTTCTTGTTGATAATGGCATCAAATCCTATTTGACCTCACAAAAATGTATAGTTCTTGTTAGAGCATTTTTGAAAGAAATTATTTGCTTTAGATGCCATTTCATCTTCTATAGTAGCTCTATTTACCTCTATGATAGAATCTACTTCTCTCTAGTATTACTATTATTGTCACATATTTGCTAGATCTTTATAGCAACTAAGTTCAAAAGGGATAGTAAATGTAGTTCCCAAGTTATCTAGTTCTTTGCCTATTTTACCTAGATGTCTTATAGGTAAACAACACATGGATCCATTCAAGATAAATACATTTCATGTCAAGAAACATTTGGAAGTTGATCATACTGATCTAAACAAACTATTACCTTCTTTACTTTTGGGATAAAAGTACTTCCAACTATTCATAGATGACTACTCTCAAAAAACATGGGTGTTTTTCTTGAAGAAGTGTGAGGCCCTTCATCATTTCTAGGTCTTTTATCAATAGGCTGTGAAGGAGATCGGATAACCTCTTCTTCACCTCTGCTCAGATCAAGGGGAAATTCACATCAAAGAAGTTCTTGGCATTCCTGAACTAACAAGGCATCAAATAGAATTTGACTACTCCCTATATGCCCTAGTAGAATGGCATTATTGAGTGATGTAATCACATAGTAATGGAAATGGATTGCTTCATGTTGTTAATAGAAAATATGGAGAAATGATATTTGGTATAAGTAGTCCAAATAGTTTTTTATCTTGTCAATAGGGCACCAAAAATGATTTTAAAGGACAAAACACTAGAAGAGGTATGGAGTGGTAAAAATCTATCTATTTTGTATCTATAAGTGTTAGATTGCACATCATATATGCATGTCTCATCTCAAAAGAAGAATAAACTTGAGTCAAAAACACTCCTATGTATCCTATTAGGTTATAACACTACCTCAAAACCATACCATCTTAAGGATCCTAATATAAATAAAATCTATGAAAGTAGAGATGTGGTTTTTGATGAGTCATCATTGGACTCAGTGATGAAAAAAGAAGAGTCAACACCAGCCACCTCTCACCAATTACTCTCTGAGTCAAATAATGAGGAGACTTCTCATAGAGAATATGAGATACAAATAGAGCGATATGTTAACCTTGGAGAATTATAAAATCCCCTAGGTAGTTCTTCACATCAGCAACAGAGTTCCTATCTAAAGTGGGTATGAAGCACCATCAAAGACTCCCATGTGCAATCTCCCCAAAACACTTCATTCGAAGTGATAATGATGAGTCAGAAAAGAAATGAGGTAAGTTTTACACTCATGAGTATAGTAGTTGATAATTCTAAACCTGATAATGTTCGAGAATCACTAAGTCAACCTTAATGGAAGAAAACAATGGATGTTGAATATGACTCACTCATGTAGAATCAGACTTGGAAACTTATTGATCTTTCTAAAGGAAATAAAACCATAGGCTAAAATTGGGTTTTTAAAACTGAATATAAGGAAAATAGATCCATCGACAAGCATAAATCATGACTTATAGCAAAGGGATGCACTCAAAATGAAGGCATTGACTATGAAGAGACCTTTTCACTCACTGCAAAGATCAAGACCATTAGAGTTGTTTATGCATTGATAGCATAGAATGGATGGAAATTTTAGTAGATGGATGTCAAGAATTCTTTCCTAAATGGTGATCTTAAAGAAGAAGTATAGATAACCCAACTGGAAGGATTTGTTGAGGAAAAGCATCCTAAAAAGGTATGTCACCTCATCAAATCACTATATGGATTGAAGCAAGCTCTTAGGGCATGATACATCAAGATAGATGATCACCTTCTATAGCATGGTTTTACCTATAGCCCCTCAAATTCCAACTTATACATAAGGTGGGAATATAAATCATCATTCTTGTTTTATATGTAGAAGATCTTGTGATCATTAGAAGTTCAGAAGATTGTGTTGATATTGTAAAGGGTGACCTCAAAAGATCCTTTGACATGATTGATTTGGGGCTACTCTATTATTATCTTGGCTTGGAGATATGATAGAAATAAAATAACAATTTTATCTCCCAAATTAAATATGCCAAGACACTCTTGGAAAAGTATATATTGTTAGATTGTAAACCTCTTTCAAAACCAATAGAGAAAGGTTTATGACTCTCGATTCTAGGACTCACTTTAGGTAGATTCAACTCTCTATAGATAACTAATTGGGAGTATCATCTACTTGACCTACACTAGACATAATATATATTTTGTTGTGAGTTGTCTCTTCAAATTTGAGTAAGAACCAAAGAAATTTTATTGGGTTATATCAAAGCATGTTTTAAGATATGTTCAAGGTACACTTAAATATGGTCTAGAATACAAGAAGAATGCTCAATTTTTCTTCTAGGGATACACTGACTTGGACTATGTCAGATCTATTGATGATAAAAATTCAATGTCAGGATACATATTTCATCTCAGATCTGAACTGATCTTATGGATCAGTAAGAAGCAAACTATTTTTTCTCTCTCATCCACTGAGGTAGTTTATCATGTTGCATGTGGAGATGTGTGTGAGATGATATGGTTACATCACATTCTACTCGATATGGGAATTAGTGAAGAGAAGCCACCCATTTTTCATTGCAATAATGAGGGTGTGTTGAAACTTATGAAGAATCCTATTTTTCATAAAATAACCAATAACATTGAGGTCGAATGTCACTAAATTTGAGAGCAAGTCTTAAACCATCACATCCAACTCTAGTACTACCAACATAAGCATAGATAGCTAATATACTAACCAAATCCATTGGAAAGGTGAAAATTTCACTATTTAGGGGGTACATTTGTAAAAATAATATAATAAGGGGGGACTTTTAGCATTGGTGATTAGAATAAATAAATCAGTTAGAACTATATTCCATTATTTTTATTTGTTGATAATTCTCTCCCTAGATCCTTTGAATCTCTCCCTCTTATTTTTTATAACATCATAGTGTATTTATTTTGGTCTTTACTATGTGAATAAAACATTGAAGTTCATTGGTTTACTCATAATATGCTATCTCATGAGATCATACCCTTTGATTCCATCACTTATTATAATATACAATCTAAATTAATTCTTATCAAAACTAGACATCAAATAGCATGTGCTCAACCCTTCATGATTCCTTATACACTCCCTCAACCTAGTCCTATTATATTTTATTCTATACCTCTTATTCATTCTTAATTTATCTTAGAATCTCAAGTCCATGTTCTTCAAACTAGATGAGGATGGCCTCCCTTAACTTCCCAACCCCAACCACCTATTATCAATATTCCTTTTCCACCTCCTCCATAAAATTAAAGACAAGATTCCCAACCGAAAGGGTATTATCGTATTGAGAAATTATGTAATACACCAATTAAGATTCTTCTTATATAATTGTTTAAAAGGGCACCAACTTATAGGGATATTTTATATGCAATGTTGTGAAATACTAATATTCCTATAGACACATAATCAACTTCATTTTCTTATATTATGAGTACCTTTAAAGATATTGATCTAGTATAATTTATTTTGATAAAGAATATTTTTGTCTAAAACACACTATTGAGTAGAATCTTCCACTATTTGTTTAGGTTCAATGTTTATTAAGAGATTTTTAGTTGATAATGGTTTTGGATAAAATATTTTAAATTATAAATTTATACAAAAATTAGAATTCAATAAGAGAAATCTTTAAACAATTGAGCAATGCTATACATAACATTGATAATACTCCAACATCAGTAATGCGAATTATCACATTGGAGATACTAGTAGGTCCTAAAATGGCCTCTATTTTATTTCAAGTTGTTGATGCTCAATTACAGTATAATATAGGTGCATCAATGAGTATATAATTCCAACAGATGATACACCTTTTTGATATTATAAAATCACACAACCTTGTAAGGTTTCTTTCATAGCAGCTAGACATCTAATTCCAATTATACAAATACATACTTAACATTTGGGTAAACCAAGTAAAGTGGTTGATCCATAATAGACTTCTCCAAGTCCTCAGCACACAAAGGAACCTATCTAAGAAATTGTACCAAAGGAACACATATTTACATATATTGAAAAGATAATCATGAATGAGCTTAAATATGAGTTACCTATTATATTTCATAATGTTCATTACAAAAATACAACTATTGGTCAATACATACGATTCTTATTTCAAAATAGAAGATTACTATAGTAGTGATGTTGAAAATACATAATGATTAATAGATGACCAAATGTGAAAATTATATTTCAATCCCATTAATAAAGATAAAAACTTATCTTATTATTTATTTACATCAATTAGAGTAGGTGAATACAAGGTTATATCTCATCTAAAAAATAATGGTTAAACTACAAGTTTTGAACAAAAGGATATAAAAAATACTTGATATACCATATCACAGGGAATTTCACACTCCATTAATTAAAGCACTTCTAATCATATAAATATTATATCTTCTAAGGAACAAGTGCAAGATCAAATAAGGCCAAACTCAAAAATACAATCATTAAAGAAAGATTGTGGTCTATTTAAATAGGGTTTTCTTAATAAAAGAATTTGAAAGAAAGAATCAAAGAATCTCCTAAAAAATGTGGTCACAAAATAGATCCCAAAGAAATATTTTTCTTGTCTAGAGCCTCTCATTATAAAACCATTTATGGATGAAAAATAATGTACTAATGTTGTGGTTACACACTTCAAGATGATAATATATGTAGTATTGGTCTGTAGCTACATTTACTTTGTGAAAGTAATGGTAAAATCTTGGTTGCTCATGTACTCATACATATTAGCACTAAATATGTGTGATGTGAAAACATAATAAAAATATTCTATGTTGTGAAATTATTATGTGATCCTTAGCTTCTTAAAACATGAGAACATTATAAATTTTACTTATAACTAATATAAAGCAATTGTAGAATAATCATATGTGGAAGCCTACATGCCCATCATCCAATGATTGTCCAATACCTTTATATTTAGCTTCTCTACATTTCAAGCATTATAACAATCACTTTAAAACATAGTTATTTATTGGAGACCCTTATTTTGGATATATTGTTTCTCTCTCCTCCTCTCCTTATTTTATTTCATTTATGAGATTTATCCCATAACCATAGATTATACAATTATGGTGCCCTATAACCATGCAATGCACAGTTCTAGGGCAAGTCCTTGTGACTCTTATTTTATTTCATCTAATCTAATACAATACATGTATAATTTCATCTACCCTATTTCAAGTTAATATTTCCACAATTTTTTAGTTTTAAACTAGATACAAGTTACATTCAAATTTAGTTTTTAACAAGCTAAAAAATGACAAAAACCTACAAATATCTTGTTAGTCCTTTTCAAAGTAAGGATAATATAGATTTTACCATGGCCAATAATGTTTTTCCGCAATAAATTATAGTTAATCTTTGCACAAAATTCATTATTGTATTGAATTTACCTTACAAATTTATATGCAAATACTAAATCATTGATAGAGGAAACACATATACAATAAATGTGACCCTTTAAGAATTGTGAATTTTTTAAATCACCGATTTCATTTTTACACTTGTTAGAGAATATTTAAAAGTCCTATGTGATTGAAAAATCAATGGACATACCACATATACCAATAAAAAGTACAAACACATGTTAACTAATATTCTAATATTAATTCTCAAATGATAGCATAATACCTATATTTCCATTATTATTTTATTTAAGTCTCTCTTTTTAATTAAAATGATTTTCCTCTAGTGTACTATATTTATGGTACATGATGCATCAAATCACATTATTTCAATGCATTATATAGCCTAGTAAAAAGATTTTTTGGATAAATTGTGTTAAAACTATGGATCAACATGTTTAGATTATCATCTATGATCTATTATTAGTAAAAATAAATATGTAGGGACAACAGATCAAGGGTCTTTATATAGATGTCCACTGACTCATAAAGCAACCTTCTAGACCAAATTTGTCAACATTGTAGTTAGTGTGGTATGTATTTATAATTATATAATATTATAAATACTAAGGATCCTAAGTATATACTAAAATAATTTTATGTTCAGTTAAAAATAAATATTACCAATGTTAGGCAACTTAATCACACAATTTTGGTAAGATGCCTATTACAATTTATTGGTTATGATTAAATATTATTAACATTGGACAACTTAATCATGCAGTCCGGTTAAGAAAGCTACCCCCTGTTAAATACATGTTCACAAACTAAATTTAATTAATTTGATTATATTTAATGAACTGTTAAATACATGTCATCAAACTAGATTTGATTAATTCAATTCTATACAATTTAATATAAAAAATTTACTGACAAAACTAATAACGTTCTATAGGATTTTCTTAGACATTATTATACTACCATCACACAACATTTTCTTTCAGGGAATAGACCTTAAATATAAATAACAAAAATTATTAATATGATATTTATAATCTAATGGTTAATTCAATAATCTGAGTTCAAATCTCAGTATGACCTCATGCAAATTTTCCACGAGAATGGTACCTTACTCAGATCTCATGGAGATTATCGAGCATTTTTACTTTATAAACTTCAATTGTGTAGGAGACAATCCTCAAATATGTTAACAAGTATATTTCCCCCCAAAAAAGATGGCCGTGGAAGATGATGGGTGGGACTTGGAATTGGCTATTTCTGGGATTACAGATGTCAAATGTGTCATCTTCTAATTTGGCTGAGAATTCAAGTTCTACAAGCTTCTAGAATTGAGCTTCTTTTTAATTGCAAAGAAAACTTTTCTTACTCTTTAGCTTATCTTTGGATTCAGTCTCTAAGTATCTCTGTACTTTTTTTTACTTCTTTCCTGGATCAAAATCTCTTACCATGAACAAGATCTAAATAACGCTATAAAGAACCAATTAAATAGTCAAGCCCTAGTGAATGTTCTAGCACTTTAAATTTAATACTTTAGATGGACAATTTTATAAACCCAAAAAAAATAAATGACTACCTTGTATGATTGCCCTGCACATAAACTATATTTTCTGGTTTGAATCTCTGCTGCCTTCCCTCTCGGCAACACGACTGGATTATCAATAATTTGGTGGGAAACTCCATTCTTTAGCTGTGAAATCAAATTCCAATGGCTTACTTCTCAAATGCAATTGTTAATCACAAGGCTATGAAAATCACTTCCTTGGAGACTGAAAATTTATTTTATATATGGTACAATTATACTTCAAGTTTAAGTGAAAATTATAAGAAAATCAAAGTGAGAATTAAAATTAGAATACTATATACAAACAATTTTCCTCATAAATAAACAATTTTGCTTCTACAATGTTTCTCAATTAACCAACATTTAAAACAGGGCAAAGCAATAAGTAATTTCTAAATCTCTTAGCTAATATAAATATGGGTTTTACAAATTCATTCGTAATTCATTATTTCATCGTATGAAAACCACTTCTAAATTAATTAGTATTGGTTTAAAATTATTTTATCTACAAAATTTTGTAAATAGATTTAATGAAAAAATATATTTTAATGTAGTGATTGTAGTAATGTTGTGTTGATTGTCAAAAAAAAGAATGTAAAGTAGGTCTATATAATAAGGCAAACAAAACCTAGAAAATTTGGAGTGAACGGAAACACCCCAAAAAACACTAGTGCCCTTTTTCAAAAAATGTTTTTATATGTTCGAAAAAGATCAAAAACCTTAATATACTCTTTAAAAAATGTCAAGTTCTAATTCAAACATATGTTTTGCAATAAAAATATGTTTTGACAATCATATTTTTTTGTTCCATAGTTTTGAAAGTGTTAATGAGCTTTTCACAATTTTACATAGATTTATAAAACATTGATCTCCTTCTTCAAATTTATGAGAGAAAAATAATATTTAAAAATACAAAAAAAAGAACATAATTCAAAAAATTATATTATCCCTCAATTATTATCAATCCCTTAGAATTATTATCTAAAAAAATAATAATTAACACTCTTGAATATAATATATTTACTCAACAATACTCAAGGGCTTAGTGTATTAGTGAGGTACAAGTAGTTTGTACTAATCAACCCAATTTCCATTCCCATTGAGTACATGAGGACTGTTTCAAAAAGTGGCATTATGGACACCTTGAGGTAGGGGTCAAAATTCTCCTTGTGGACCAAGGAAACACAACGAGGTGCTCCATATGCAGATCATTTGATAGATATTATGGACCCAGGCCCACCCACATGTCCCACTTCAAGAAGGTGTTCCCACATTACTCTAGTTCATAACTCTTGTATATCAAAAGAATTTATCCCAATATTTTCTTGATAATAGGGTCAGTAGCAAAATTAAAAAAAATAGGAGAGACAATTGGTCTCCTCTGTCAAGCCTTAGGATTAAGATTAACTTTGATAATGCGGCTAAAGGCAATCTGGGTATGGGGGGTGGCTGTGGGACTTTCAAAGATTCTAGGGGCATTTTTTGGCTCAGATACAGTGAATTTCTTGGCACTTACTCCAACAATGTCACTAAATCCAAGTCTTTATGGTGTGGCCTATCTTTAGCAATACAAAAAAATTAGCTTGATTTAGATATAGAAGGGACTCAAAAATTGTCATTGAAGCCCTCTTGAATGGATCTACACTCAATTGGATCTTAAATAATATTATGGAATCCTACAAATCTCTATGCAACAATTTGAGGACTTAATCCCCCTTGCACATATTTTGCAAAAGCAATTAGTTAGTTGATCATATGGTTAATGAAGGTGTAACCCTTAACCACTCATAACAAAGCCTCCATATGACCAAAGCTCTCCCCAAAGGATATAAGTCATGGAATATTATGAAAAATGATTTAACTAATTTCCATATTAATGAGGATCATCATTAATTGCTTAGGGTGTGATTTTGTAGATCTATAAAGCATTGGAGTTAATATGAACATTGGAGAATGATGGTTTTCAAGAGGTGAAAGTACCATACATGTCTCAATGCATGTTATTTACCTCATTCCACTCTCCACTTTGGGCATTCTACACCCTTACATGATTTATGATCTTAACTCTATTGAAATTTCATCATTGGTGACATAGATTCAGGAGGTTCTAATAGCAAGCATGCCAGGTAAGATAAATGTAGGGTTTTTATTGTTAATTTAGTTAATGCTATGAATAATAGTCTACTTCATAATTATTCCTTAAAATATGTCCATTCCTCCTTTTTGGCCCTGGTGGATGATTTGAATCTCTACCATCTGCTAGACTTGGACTCCCTCCTGGATAAAAAGACTTGCTTTACTACCCAGAAGGCTTTAGATTTTTGGTAAAATTCCTTGCTTGAAGGTGTGAAGGATGAAAAATTGTTGAAATGGATGGCTATGAATCTACTTCATTCCTAGCTTACTTTTCATCTCAGAGGTAGTTCCTCGATGGCTTATATAGAGGTGGTGATCAAAGCTATGTAAGATACCAGTCAATCTAATTCTCATTTGGACACCCTCAAAGTTGCTCAGCTAATTAGAATTCAGACTGTTCTCTTTAGTGATATAATTCTCTTGCATTTCATGAAGATGTGGATCATTTCAGTTATTTCATGGACACTAGGCTTAATCAAGTTTAGACTCTGATTAAGGCAATGGCTGAAGATAGCATCCTACATCATAGGAAAGTAAAGCCAATTTATGAGAGGTTGGGCATTAGGATTGACACTTTAGAAATTAGTCTAGCAAGCTCATTGGCTGCTATCAACGTAGAAGAACAAGTTGATAATGCTAGTAACAATGCTGATATTATTATCTCTGATGAAGAATAGTTTTTGTTTTTTTTTAGCTTTGTGCTTCTTACTCTATTATAACTTTGATATTTTAGTTGTATCTACCTATTTATACCAAGGTTTTTGTTAAAATATTTTAAATAGATGGGCTTTACCCTTTTTTTGACTTATCAAAAAAAATTGTTTACTCAACAATATGATGAATGTATGATCTATTCCATATAAATATTCACACTAAAATGAATTTATGGAAAAAGATTAAATGATTCAAATTTTCTTGATTTCTACTCTAAATACTTGAATTAATAACTCCAAGGACTTCAAATTTTATCATTAAAAATGATCACATTTAAATTTTTTTTTAATGTTGATTGTTTTTGTTTATTGTATACTGCTAATTTTTTTACGATCAATTCTTCAATTTGATGTTCCTATGGAGTTCAAATATTTTGAAATTTTTTTTATTCCTCTCCATGCAACTAAGTTCAACTACCTATCATTTTTTATATTAACCATTATTTTTAATAATTAAAATCTTTACTTCATTGTTTGTTATTCAATAATTTTTTTCCATAAATAAATTTAAATTTTCTAGGTGTCATTTGTTGTCTTTTTACAATTTTTTTTAATATTGAAAAAGAAAATCTCTTTGTTGGGACCTGTTCACTTAATTATGTATATTTATTTTATAATAGTGAGAAGTTTTATACATGGGGTGCATGGAGAACTGCATTGAATAGTGGCATTATATTCAAATTCAAAGGCTTATTTTTATATTACATGGATTTAATCGAAGGCATCAACAAGTATAATTAATGTTTATATAAGTTTTAAAGTGTGGGCCTCACATTTAGTTGATAATATCCAAATGTTACACTCTCAAATTCCATTTTATTGGATTTTTTTTAAATTATAAACTAAATATTTTGTAATAAAAACTTAATCACTCACTTTAATAAATTGTAAAATGTTCAATTATTAATTATTAATTATTATTTTTAAATTTATTATTGGTCATCTCATATGTTTGATTAGTAAAATATAATATTTATTCATAATTATTATTAATATTCAAGCTATAGATAATCTTCTTGTTTATATAACATGGATAATTATGCATAATTTTCAACCATGTGAATTATGGAAACATTTTGAAAAAGAACTATATACTTTTGATGATAGAAAACAAAATTAACCTAAGATTTAATCAAATTGAAAATCCAATAATTAGTAAAATAATATTAAATTTGTATTTTCAAGTCCAAATTATTAAATCAAGCATACATTATAAAATTACATGCAAACTCAAACACAAACAATTCTCAATACAAAAACATGGACTAGTTATTATGTTGCCCTTATTTTTAATGCATTTATTTATTTTTTAACTATTTGTTTAAGTTAGACATTATTTGAATATTTGTTTCACTTTTGATGGTTTGTACCCCTCTTCTCAATCCCTCAATTCTTGCTTTCTTTCCCTCCTTTATCCTATTTTATGCTTTATCTCCAAATTAATCAGCCTCCAATTATTGCATCTATTTGAAGAACCCACAATTATTATATATAATTTATTTAGTATTAGTTAAGTCATAGAACACTCAATCACTTAGTCCCAACTTCTTTGCTTTTAGCCGTTCATGTTATTTTACACACCAACAAAGTAATACTTTGAATTTAACTATATAAAAATAAAATCTAAATAATTGTACTTCCTCTACACAAAATATGACAAAATAAATTATTAGTAATATATAGAGCACTCAAAATTATTCTACAAAGATCAAACAATCATTAGAGTATTTATCATTGTATGAAGCTAATATTTCCCATTGAAATTATGATGTGGCATTTAAGTTATATTGTAAATGATGATTTCCATGAAAAATATGGTTTTCATTATTAATTTTCTTTATTATTAATAATATAAATTCATATTTATCATACCATAGAAGTAGCATAATGTATCTAGTTTATGTGCAGTGACAATGCTAGTAATTGTAGACACTGAAATTTAATCAATAAATATTTGACAATTCTTGTTCTTGACATATTTATTTTTCTTGGCCAATTCACCATTATAATCATCTAAAATGTCAAAAAAATCCTTCAAAGTCTTAAAATTACTAAGAACATCTTCCAAACTTTCTTATTTCATTCATATTCATCCTTATTTATAAGATACTTTATTACCACTCTTGTTTGAGAAGCTTATGTCATTTAAGGATAAGTCCCTACTAGGTAGACAAGGGCACACTACTTACATGTCCAATAGTGCAGGATTATCTCTCATGATCTAATGTCTATCTTTTTAAAATGATACACTTCCTAACAGATTTCTTGCACATATCAATATATTGGTTATCGAAAACATTCAAAATATTTATTTATAAAAGCACATCAAGGGTCACACTTGAAATGACTTGGAAATCTCTTACAATACATCTATATTTTTATTTCAATAAAATCCTATTTTTTAATTTAAGATCCATGTTACAATTCTACTTAAATTGCATAATCTTTGGTCAAGTCTGACATTGTTTATTGTAGGTTGAGAGCATACCTTTGTCAAGCATTCTAGTCAAATTTTATAGTTACATTCATATGATATTTCTTAAATGGATAACTACATCACCTTGAGGAACTTTGGGCTATGTAGGCAATACCCAATCAATAAGGGTCTTTATGAGAATAGCGTGACCATTCCCATGACCTCCATTTTTTTCCCTTTTGATCTTATTTTATGTACTTATGTAGGATTAGGGTTATTATTTTATAGGTTTTATAAACATAAATTTAGACTCTACATAAAGACATTTCATGTAAAAACATAGGACAAAAAACCCATATTTTCAAATCTAATGCACAACCTAATAGAAAAAATTCATAGCAGACAAAAATAAACACATTGCACTCATGTCTGCCTCTGATAGACTTTCCCAACTAACACATTTTACCCACTATTTTCTAATAAATTCAAGCATAGAATGTTTTAATTATTTAATATATGCCTTTGGTGATGTCAAAAAATAATTAAAAATTTGTTTTGAGGTCATCAGATTGAGAAGATTACAATCATACTCTTATTATTAGCATTTGGTTGATGTATTTCTATATGTACCATATTCATAAATAGATGTATTATATGAGACATTATGAGTCCTAAATTTTATTTTATTCTTATATTTTTTTTATGAAAATTTATTAAATGATATAATTTTTTTAATTATACATGTAAGCATCTTACTATGGTCTCATTTATATTTCTTTAAAAATGTATATATCTTTTACACAATTTCCATCACAAAACTATAATGTAATTTGATATCATAAATGTGTGGCACTCATAATGCATCTATTAATGTATTATGTTATCTATAGATTAAATTTAGTGGTTGACCTTACCTATCATTAAACAAATTGATGATGATTATTTATAGAACATTGGCCTTCAAATTTGAGTATAGTTTATAGTAGGATAAAGAAACATTAAATATAATTTACATATTTATTATAATCTTTTAGAATTTTTAATGTTATGTTAAAAATTTTACCTTGCATTTGATATGGTTTAATAAATAAATAAATTTATGTTTTATGGCTTAAAAATAAGAATATAGCCAATCAACCATCAAATTTAGTACCTATGACAGAAAACTATTTTTGTCATGTGAAAGTTATTACCATGGTGTCGGAACCTAAAATGGCATTTAATAATAAATAATTATATTATTTTTAATGTATTCATTTATTTTTTTAACTATTTATTTAAGTTGTACATTATTGGCATATTTTCTCACTTTTGATTGTTTGTACCCTCTTATCAAGGCCTCAATGCTCACTCTCTTTCCCTCATTTCTCCTATTTTATACTCTATGTCCAAAGTGCCTCCAAATCTATTGCATCTATTTGAATCACCCACAATACTTCTTGATGATTTATTTAGTCTTAGTTAAATCATAGTGCACTCAATCACATGCTCCCACCTTGTTTACTTTTAGTCGTTCATGTTAGTTTACACACTAATAGATTACTACTTTGAATTCAACGGTATATAAATACACTCTAATAGTTGTAGATCATTTACAATAACGATGACACGAGAAATTATTATTATTATTATTATTATTATTATTATTATTATTATTATTATATAGAGCGCTCACAATCATTTTACAAATATTTTTTTAACCCTAAATTAGACATGGATCCTAATGGGATAGATTGGGTTAAGAATATATAAATGAATGAGCACAAGTGGGATAAATGGATATATAGTAGGACAGTTGACTACAAAACTTATATATACTATATACTAAATTTACTATGTTGAGACATACTAAAAATAGGAAACACAACAATGCTAGATATTATAATGATAATGAAAATAAGATACTTAGTTGGTTTTGATGCTAATACAAATATAGATCTAGAATAGGTAAGAAGTAGACTGGAGTAATATCCATGGAGATTATCAATCAATGTTACTTTATAAACATCAATTTCATAGGAGACAATAATTGAATATGTTAAAAAGTATATTTCACACAAAATAATGGCCCTGGAAGATCATGGGTGGGACTTGGATTGGCTATTTATGTGATGATAGATGTGTTAGATGCATCGTCTTCTAAGTTGGCTAAGAATTCAAATTCTAAAAGCTTTTAGAATTGAGATTCTTTTTAATTACAAAAAAAAAATCTATTCTTAAATAGTTTGTATTTGTATTTAGTGTTTATGTACTTATGTACTTCTTCCCTGGATCATAACCCCTTTCCATGAACATTATCTAAATAACAATGTAAAAAATAATTAATTATTTAAGCCTTAGCAAATGTTCTATCACTTTAAATTTCATATATTAGATGGAAAATTTTAGAAACAAAAAAAATTAATTACTACCTTGTATGTCTGCCTTGCACATTAACTATATTTTTTGGTCTGAATCTCTATTGCCTTCTCTCTCGAAAACCAAACAAAATTGTCAATAATTTAGAGGGAAACTCCATTGCTTAGCCCTAAAATAAAATTTTAATGGCTTATTTCACAAATTCAATTTCTCGTCACAAGGCTTCCCATTATCAATGACTATAAATTCATTGAAGGTTATGAAATTCTATCATGTATAATTATACTTGCAACTTAATTGAAAATTATAATGGAAATCAAATTGATAATTTAAAATATAATAGTATATAGAAACAATTTCCCTCATAAATAAGAAATTTTTCCTTTGCAATGTTTGTCAATTAACGAACATTTAAAATGGGCTGAAGTAATACATAAAATTTAAATTCCTTCGCTAATATAAGCATGGATTTTACAAATTTTAATTGATATTCCCAACATGGGCAATACACAACAAATATTAAAATTCTCATGGTCATTCCAAAAACTACCTCAACCTCACCTTAATTTTGTTGGCCATGTCTCTAATCATGGAAATGAGTTGAATATTAAAGATTTGATGCTTTCACAGTCCATATGATTACTGAAGTTTTTCTAAACAAGGGGACCTTAGTAGAAGCTCATTCTAATAATTTTTAATGACCTTGGTATAAGATCATTCTAATAAATATTAATGACCTAATGATATATATTATTATAAACAAAAGTTATATATATATTAAGAATAGATTTATAATAATCTTAATAATTTACTAAAAATTATAATAATTATACTATAATATTAATATATAAGAAAAATAGTATAATATAAATATATATTATATTGTCTTAATATATTTATTAATATTATTATAATATATATTACTATATATAAATAACACTAATGTATTACATATTACTAATATTAATGGTATATTAATAGATAATATAATATCTTATAATTATAGTTTTATAATCTAATAAAAGAATATTAGATTATAAAAAAATATGTCACACACACACACAGATATATATGTAAGTATGTATATGTATATATGTCTGCGTGCGTGCGCGCGCGCGCGCTTGTGTGTGTGTGTGTGTGTGTGTGCGCGTGCGCGTGCATGTGCGTGCATGCACGTGTGTGTACATGTGTGTGTGTGTGCATGTGAGTATGCGTGTGTGTGCATGCATGTGTGTGTGTGTGTGTGTGTGTGTGTGTGTGTGTGTGTGTGTGTGTGTGTGTGTGTGTGTGTGTGTGTGTGTGTGTGTGTGTGTGTGTGTGTGTGTCTATATATACACACACACACACACACACATATATATATACATATATATACATATATACATATATATATACACATATACATATATATATATATATATATATATATATATATATATATACATATATATGTACATATATATATATATATAGATATATAGATATATATATATACATATATACATATATATATATATATACATATATATATATATGTATATATATACATATATATATATATATATAGATATATATATATATATCTGTGTGTGTGTGTGTGTGTGTGT
>JARHVA010000137.1:6502500-6712500 GCA_037957365.1 Torreya grandis | reverse complement strand
AATGATGTCATGAGCTTTGATTGTATCCTAGGAAAGGACACATGTTATGGAGAGTTACAAGCATCAATAAAATTAATTGATTGACTAATTGATTATCGATATTTTAATTCAAGGATATGACCAATGCATGAATTGATGATGACAAATCATGATGATGAAGGATTTGATATGATAGATTGATTTTGATAGAGTGGATAGTTGACTATATTGATGTGATTTCAAATGATTATGAAATATGAGATATTGAAGATAATGGATGATCATATAAAATGACATGATTGCAACCAAGATGACCTCAAACACCCCATGTGACTGAGTGTTTACTACATAGTCTTAGAAGTCCTTAGGTCAATGTAGTTCTACCTAAGAGGTAATAATGAGAAGAGATGATAGGATAGACTAGAGTATGATGGTGATGCATTCTTAGATATGTTAGTTATTAGGTAAAATATTTGATTCAAATTTTAGATTTGATGATTTTATTGATAATTGATTTGGGGTGTTGATGATTATATAGATGATATATGAGACAAATAAATGATTAATATTAAATGTTATATGTTATTGACATCATTGGATTAGATGATTTGAGGAGATTAATGAAAGGATATTGATGTCTATTTTTCTCAAACATCCATCATTATTCATGTCGTAATAAATAGTAATTCCTCATAGTCCAAAAAATAATTTTTAATATAGCATCAACATGGGTAGTATGTACCATGATATATGTATATGGACATTATGTCATTTTGCCAAACTGCATATTGGAATAACGGAAAAGATACAAAGATCAAAAACAAAATATACAAGTAGCATGTGGTGTAACACACCATTGATATAAGGAACCATGATGACATATTTTACATATGCTATTATAAAAATATGATAAAAACAATACAATACAAAATTGTATGACAAAAAAATGCACAAATATATTCGCAAAATGGTTAACCAAAGACATGTAAATGAACATGTACATACATGTAGACCAACATAGCTGAGTATACACAAATATATTCATGATAAAATACATTCAAACAAATAAAACATCATTAAATAACAAAAAATTATCCGAATTCATAGTTTTTATTTGACCAATGTCTTATCTATTATTTTGATGAAAGCCTATGGGATGAGTGATCTGGTTATGATTTTATGTGACTGTGTTTGCCCCATGTAATTTTATGAGCTAGGAAGTTAAATTTGATGGATTATGGGATAGGATATTTATAAATGACACATTAGATAAGGACTGATAATCTTGAAATGATATATTTTTTTAAATATGATAGACAATGAGCTTCGAGCAAGGTGTCCTTGAGTAAATTTAACTTTGGTATCGGAGCTAGTTTGATGAAGACAAGTTATGGTAAAAGTAACCCTATGTTTGACTTTCTTATTTTGATGTTAAGATTAAATTATAAAGAGTTTTGAAAAATCTTCAACAAATATATTTTCAATAACTCATTACCTCAATGATGAAGTTAATATTTACATAGAAAGAATAAACCATATATTATCCACAAATAGAATATACAATACTGAATTTCTCTATCTCTCTAGATCTTAAAAAATACAATGAATTTACCTTGCATATATAGGCAAGAAATATCAATGCTAGCTAAGAGATCAAATTAAGTGATCAATCCTAATTAAGAAATCAAGTTAAGGATCAAACCTAGGACTAAGAGATAACTATCCCTAAAGGATAGAAACAACTAGAAACTATCCCCATAATATTTACGAGATAAATATGTAATATATCATACTATATAAAATAAGATAAATAAAATATCTACACATAAGTGGGTGGGAATAAGTAAATACTTAGATGAATGTGAGCTATGGAAAAAAACCTACTCTAATGCTCTCCCTTAAGTGAATCTAGGGACCAAAAATAGAGTGGCATATCCATAATATGAATCTCAACAAAAAAGGCATGATCAAGTACTCATGTACAATATATCCATGAAACAATCTCGTATACAGTGGAAAAATGAAGAAAACCTATATAAAAATGAAACACCCCTAAAAAGAGATAAAATAAGGAAGGAAATGGGTCCTAAAAACAAGTCCTGACGAGGTACCCATAAAAATGATGTAGTGTGAAAACAACTATCCCTATGAACACCAATCCATCTTACCCAAATATATTGATGTCAAGTCATTGTAACCACCAAGTTAAATTAAGAATGATGTTGAATATGAGGATCATTAAACATAAACATTGCACCCCATAATACTGTGTAGAATGATGAAACTGAGGAAGAATTTCCTAAACATCCTCCCTCTATGCTAAACTAGGAGAATATGGAAATGAAATTCTCTAAAGAAGTGGACTAAAATATGGTGATAAGTGAACACAAATATTGGTCGGGGTACCACACTGGTGTCACTACTCAAAAAATTATCAAAAATGCTAGTGAGACATAATAATCCTCATATGAGTTCAGAAAAACAAAGTGCTTGAATAAGATACCCATGTACAAATGAGGAATGTATAAAATGCAGATAACATATCTCGAGAAGATGGCCCTAGTGGTGATGGGAGAGACCCGTAACTAAAATAGGAAAAGGGTTCAAAAACTAAGGTACACACTCATGAAAGAAGATTAGGCTATAAAAACAAACCCCTCATGGCACTTTATAATTTAATGCAAATATAATATATTATAAAAAATATCAAATGAAATTAAGGAAGACAATGTATACATCAAAATAGCTTCAAAAAAGGAGACTATCGACATGTCAAATAAGTTAACACAAATAAAAGAGTTACTCTTAAAATAAGGGAGTAATGTGTGAACAAGGAAGCTAAAAAATAGAGGAACCATGTTGGTAAAATCCTATTAGATAATGTTGATGTCACCATAAGTTATCTAAAATCCATCTTAAACTAATAGGAATTATGGATTAATATGCCTACATAGGATTGGGTGAAAAAATACACAATGGTAAAATGTGAGGTGACATCTGAATTTGTGCCAGGTTGATCATGTCTAATAGTATCAAAATTTTAAGGTCTAATGGAAGGTGCAAGTATCTCAATAGAATAAGTGGCCTTGGGTCACATTATCATTTATAGGAGTCCATATTAATCACATTTGGGGATCAATGAGTTAATATGTAAGATATTTATCTTGGATCATAGTTGTTATATATTGGTGATCATAATAGTAACATTTGGGGTTCACATAGTTACATATTCTATTCATTTAAAATAAGTTTCAAAGTCACAATGATCACATGAAATTTCCTATAAGTATTAGGTCAACAATGACCACAATATCCATTTTACATTAAGGCCTTTATACACTTATTTATTCATGATGGCCTCAGGTTTATATTCTATTACTAAGTGATCACCTTATGTCGTTGTTGAGGACCAGATGAGTTATAGTTTGGATTGTAAAGTCCAACAAGTCCACTAGACCCCAATAATTCATGTAAGGGACCATGGGAGAAGATATGAACTTTTTTTTTAGATCAGTCTAAGTCAACTTGGATTTCACAGGTGACAATTGTCAAATTTAACTTCTTGATCATGGATTCATGAGACTTGATTCCCCTCACATAGAAGTTAGATAGTCACTAGAGTTTGGGAGTTGAGGATTGTGTCAAGTGTCATAATCATGAAAAAATTAGACATGTGTAATGAAATTACTTAGATGTTCACAAAAAATGATTATATAGTGCACAAAATAAGCAAATATGAGATATCACACAACAATAATTGATAGCAGCGCAGAATACTAGATAATATAGAAAAGCCACTTCAAGGGGGTAACCTCCAAAACAATACAATAAGAGCATAATACTGAACATGATGATCAAAGACTAAACACTACCTCCTATATATAGTCTACTTATCCATGGTTATTTCATAGGCTGACCTAACTAAGAACATAGAGAAATATAACCAGAATATAAAAAAGGTATGTAAGCCACAAGTTGGCCACACATATCCAAAGACATGGTAAAGGTTAATGGTGTAGCATGACCCTCCTATTCAAAACAATTTTGTCCTTAATTTTGAGTCAACTTTGGATTTTGCTACACAAAGGATTTATCCTCCCAAGTAGCATCTTCATAGGGTAGATTCTTCCATTTGATCATGTACTCCTTAATCATTTGAGATTGTAATTACTTAGTGCACATTTGAAGGATCACCTTAGGATCAAGAATAAATTTTCCTTCCTCATCCAATTATGGCAATGTAGCTTTGGTAACCACTTTGTGTTTAATGAATTTATTTAGGCATGACACATGAAATACTAGATGTATGTGAGTGGAGGAAGGAAACTCTAACTTGTAAGCCACACTACCAATTTTTTAAAAGATCTGATAAGGCCCATAATACTTAGGTGATAACTTGTTATCCTTTTTCTTTTGATTCAAGGACATCTACTTATGTGGATGTAAATGAAAAAAACCCAATCACCAATGTCAAAATGCGTCTCACTCTTGTGTTGATTTTCCTTCTATTTCATGTAATTTTGGGTCATGGATAAATTTTTAGATAAACCAGCAAGGACCTCCTATTAATGGTGAATATGTTCTTCAACTACATAAACCTTAGGATGTAACTTCAAGGTTGAAGTGATGGATGGTGGGTGGTATCCATATAGTGCTAGAAAAGGAGACATTTTAGAAGAAATATGAATAGAAATATTATACCACCATTCAACAAGTGGAAACCAATGAACCCATTTATCCTATTTATCAAAAACAAAATAATGAAGATATCCTTCCAAAAATTTGTTGACTACCTTAATTTGTTCATCAGATTGAGAATGATAAGATGAGCTATGGGCCAAGTAGGTTCCCAAGCATGTAAATAACTTAGTCCAAAAAGTATTAGTGAAGATGGGATCTCGATCATTGACAATGATCTTAGGATTACCATGTAATTTTTGAATTGTATTGAAAAAATTAGAAGTTACTATACTAGAAACAAATAGCTGTGATAAAGAACATAAATGAGAATACTTACTGAGATGATATACCAAAACCATGATAATATTTTTACCATCAGATCTTGGAAACCCTGTAATGAAATCCATAGACAACTCTTCCCAATGTTGGCTCAGGATGGATAAAGGCTATAAAAAACCTTGTGTTTTGATGGTTTCTCCTTTATTTTGTTGAAAAATCATACATTCATCCACATATTTTTGGGCATCCCCCTTGAGTCCTTCTTAAAAATAATCTTGGCTGATTCTATGATAGGTTTTCACAAATCTTGAATGACCCCCAATTGGAGCTGCATGAAGTTCCTGAAGGATTTTGTGTTTAAGAAGAGAAGTCTTACATAGGTATAATATGTCTTTATACTATAATGCATCACCCTTCGATTTAAATTTTTCAAATCCACCCAAACCTTACTAAAGAATCTAAATCAAATCATGGGTAACAATATCCTTGTTCCATCTGATCATACTTCCTCTAGCCAATTTGCCTACAAAATTGTCATAGCATATAGCAAGGCCTCAACTGATTCATCCTTCCTAGATACTGCATCTACCACTACATTATCCTTTCTTTTCTTGTACACTATTTCTAAATCATAGTCTAATATCTTATTTACCCATTTCTATTTTTCTTCAGATGATAACCTTTGTTACAAAAAATATTTGAGACTGTCATGATTAGTCTTTACCTAAAAGTGATAACCCATCAAATAAGGCCTCCATTATTTTATTGAATGTTAAGCATAACATCCTTTATTATCGTAATGCCCAAGGTATATTAATTTTTTGTGTCACTCAAAAATGAGCCCCTTCTCTTATTCATCAAACAAATGGGGGCATTTGCAATTTGGCCATTGTAGCAAACATGCTACAGTGCACAAATGCCTATAAATGGGACACTATTATATTTATTTCAAAAAAGATGCCATCATATTTGTAAATATTTTTAAAAACACTAGTATAATCATGATAGTGTTAATTTTGGTATTTAATTGACACTAACCTTATCCTTGTAATTTTGAGCCACTATGTTTTTGTATGATAATCATGATCCTCTTGTTTATTATGAAGGCTTGGGCATTACTCTGTTGATAGCTAAATATCCATAGCCCCAATAGAGATACATTTGGCTCCACTCATGGACTTGCTTAATTACCAACAAGGCATCCATATCCCTAATGGAGGTTCCTTGAATCACCTTTGTATGAAAGCCTCAATTTTTTCCTTCTATTCTTATCATATTTTTTGTATTTTTAAATATTTATGCTTTAGACATCATTTCCTTCTCATAAATGGGCTTGTGCTGATTTTTACCCTTAAATTGATAACTTTCAAATGCAAGTGGTCTACCTTCTTGCATGAGTATGACACCCATACCATACCCAAATGAATCACATTCAACCATAAAAGTCTTGGGAAAATAAAGAGTAGCCAACATTGGAGTGGTGCACATCACCAATTTAAATTATTTAGATGCCCTAATAGTTGTATTAGTCCACAAAAAGGAGTCTTTCTTCAACAAAGATGAGAAGGGGGTTGCAACGCTACCATAATTTTTGATAAACCTACGATAGTAACTAGTTATCCCTAGAAATCCCCCTAGTTACTCGAGTGTATTAGAAATAAACTAGTCCACCATTGCTTGGATTTTTTTAATATCTAATTTTAATGCTATATGTGAAACCAGATAACCCAAATACTCAACCTCACAAGTTCCAAAAGTACATTTGGAAGGTTTAGTATATAATTGATGTTGTTCTAAAATTGAGAGTGCCTGTTTCACATGGTGCAAATGGTCTTCCCAATTTTTACTATAAATGAGGATATCATCAAAAAATACAAGAACAAATTTCCTCAAAAATATCCTAAAAATAATATTCATCAAACTTTGAAAGGTAGATGGTGCATCTGTGAGTCCAAAAGGCATAACCAAAAACTCATAATGGCCCTCATGAGTCCTAAAAGTAGTTTTGGGTATGTCTTCATCACAGAGATGGATTTGATGATACCTAAAACATAGATCTAACTTGGTAGCATCAAATATCACTATTTAATTCATATAGAAAATAATCAATGACAAGAATATGAAACTTATCTTTTATAGTGTAATTTTTTATTTCCATGTAGTTAAGGCACATCCTCCAAGTGTCATCTTTCTTTCACACCATGACAACTGGTTAAGCATATTTGCTTTGGCTATGGTGAATGATTCCTGCATCCAACATTTCCTGTACGATCTTTTCAATTTCACTTTTCTAGGCATAGGGTAACCTATATGGCCTAATGTTGGGTGGAATACTACTAGGAATAAGTATGATAACATGATCATGTGTGCGGATAGGTGGAAGTCCTTTTGGCATGTCATAAAAACAATTAAATGGGTATCAATCACTTATTGTAGATCATGAGGTGTAAATGGCTGAGTTGGATAAACTTCCATGGAAAATAAGAGAGCTATAAATCCTTCAGCACGCTTTCAAATAATCTTTGTCGTTTGATGGGAGCTAATAAATTATGGAGATTTATCCCTTAGTACCTTTAGCTCAAATATCTTTCCCTCAGAATGAAAACACATGAATAATTCATGAAAATTCATCTCAATAGTGCCCAAAGTGGTGAGCCATTGTACTCCTAGAACAATGTTATCTGCCCTATGTGAATATCAAACATAGGAGAATCCAACAAGTAGTCTCCCATGACTAGCTTAATACTATGTCATTTTCTTGAGCAGCTAATAGTATCACCATCTATAATCATGACCTAAAATTCTATAGAAGGATAAATGAAATAGTTCAAATGAGCAACCAACTTATTATTAATGAAGTTGTGTGTGCTCCTAGAATCAATCAAAATAGTAACCTTCTATTTTTTTAGGAAACACATCACCTTAAGAGTTTGGAGAGTACTAATACCTAAAAGGGCATGACATGAAAAAGTATGCTGAGAGTCTTTAGATTATTACTCAAGACCTTTTTCATCCTTGCCAAGTGCCTCCTGATCATTGTCATCCTCACTATCACCTTTGATGTAAAAAAACATCTTTTCATCACAATGATTGTCTTTGATCCATTTACTATCACAATCATAACCCAATCCTTTTCCTCACTTCTTAATTTGTCAATTTGTTAGTCTAGTGGGTTGCGGATATGATGGTGATGGAAACGTGCGATCACAACCAGTAGTAAAGTTTTTTCATTTGACCATATCTTTTTCCTCTGCCATGCATGCCCTTGATATAGATTTTGATACAAAGGTTGGGTTAAACATCTGAACCTCCAATTACATTTTATCTCTGAGGCCACCCAAAAATAGGTCTATTAATTTTTTCTCAGTGATTTTTTCTACCCATAAGGATAGATTCTAAAATTAATGAATATAATCCTTCATAGTACCCATTTTTCACAATTTGGCTAACTAGCTAAATTAGTTTTTAGAGACATTATTTTGATAATGAGGTAATAACACATCAGTGAAAATAGACCATGTAACATGAGCACCATTCTTTTTATTTTGAGCACACAACCATTGATACCAAATAAACTACTTAGGTTCCAGATACAAAAATGCCACTATCAACTTTTGAAAACTAAGAGTTTGATGTAGATCAAATAAATTTTAAATTTGGGTAATCTAAGTGAGAGGATCCTTACCATAAAACTTATGCAAGTCCACCTTGGGAAGCAATAGTTTCACACTAGAATTAGAGTTATTAGTGTTGAGAGGAGGAGATCTCGATTGATGTAGTGGAGCATTGTTTGACTATAGATGAGATGAAAGAGAAGCCAATGAAGTAGTGATCTAATTCAATTGAGTGTGAACCCCATTAATCTCTTTGTGCATCCCTAAATCGTTAGTTTGAACTATAACAAAGTCATCATGCCATACCCAACCCTTTATGTTAGCTTGAAGTTAAGAAATTAATGGATCTAAAGTATCAGATTCCCTATCACCCATCAAAGGAGTCTTAGGAGTTTCTTGCCCCCATTTTCATCCCCTTGTAGAAGGGCCAGCCATATATAAACCCTAAGAGGTCTTTTTCCCTAAAAAAAGTATACTAAGAGATGGTACCATTGTGATCGCTTCGTCAAGATGAATCCAACTACTACCTTTACACACTATGGTAAAAATTGTGACACTAAAAAGTGTACTAGGATATGGTACCATTGTGATCACGTTGCTGAGATGAATCCAATGACTACAATTGTGCAAGGTGAGAAAAAATTCTAGACTTTTTATTTTTAATTATTTTTTCAAAAAATCATTTTAAACAATACTGCACTGATATAAAAAATAAATTATTCCTAGATTGTAAGTTATTTTTTTCTCCTTTCACTCATATAAATCATGCCTCACTAGATCCAAAAGAAATGTCACAAGAAACTTGCCCAAATTAAAGTTATGATACCACTTGCAATGAAATTACTTAGATGATCACATAAAATGATTAAAGAGCACACAAAATAATCAAATATGAGATATCACACAATAATAATTGATAGCAAAGTAGAATACTGGATAATATAACAAATCCACTCTAGGGGGAAACCTCTACAACAATGCAATAAAAGCAAAATACTTAACGTGATGATCAAAGACTAACCACTACCTCCTAGATATAGTTTACTTAGACATGGTTATTCCATAGAATGACCTAAATAAGAACATAGAGAAATGTAATTAGAATATAAAATAGGTATGTAAGCCATATGTTGACCACACATATCCCAAGACATGCCAAAGGTTAAGGGAGTAGCAACATCACAAGTCAATGGTCGGATAACTTCGATAGATATGTTATAATATCTAAATAGATTTGATTGAACCATGAGTCTGAGTGGATGCATTTAAAGTTATAAATAAAATTAGATGTTCCCATAGGTTGATGAGGAATATGAAAGGTCTTAAGGACTAATTATTAACCATGACATGAGGGCACTATGATCATACCATGTGACATGATCACATGCGCTCTATAGTCATTTCAAATTTAAACACATCAAGGAGATGGGAAGTGGGGATTTAAATTATGATGACATAGGAGCCTTATTAGTAGGGGATAAGGAACTTTCCCCCACTAAGGGATAGTAAAAAAAATTTGAGTTCTAACATTTCCATATGAAGCATTATTTTTCCTATTAGAAACAATGGTCCACCTATTAAAGGATTAGGGTTTTGCCTTAGACCCGCTTTTGTGGTGAGGGATCAAGGGAGTGGGGACCATTAGAGGACATTCTCTAATCATGTGGTCCAAATCCTAGCACATGAAACACATTTTAAAAAGTTAATATAGAGAAAACATTAAGAGAATCGATTATTTCCCACTTGAATATCTATGGACCCTTTGAGATCTTTGGTAAGGTCTATTTTGATATAGAACCTTCTCTGAGGCTAGGTTGCATAGAAATTTGGTTTCTCATGGTATATAAAGTGGCTTAGAGGCATGATAATATAGTTGATAAAATTCCATAGAGGAAGAGGTAAGCCTAGAAATTCTACCCATACTGGGATTTTAAGCTTAAGTTATTCATAGACTTAAAATTTCAGGTCTAATGGGAAAATATAACTAATTTTTTATGAATAAACCATGGGCCATTGTTATCAATGAATTTGTAATTTTTAAGTTTTGTGAAATGAAATAGGAAGAAACCCTTAGTGAGGTTTTTTACTCCTTCTAGTTTCAGCCCATGGCCTTGACAATGGTTGTGAACGCATTGTTTCATAAATCTCTCTGTAGGAACTCGACCCATAAACTAAGCAACAAGGGTTTAATTTTTAAAAGAATGACATGATTTATCAAACTCTAGTAAATATAGAACTGCATCTGGTAGAGGAGTATTAGATTCAGAATAAATACCTCATGGTAAACCTTCAAGACAAACTTTTGATCTTGTTTTGGTGCCATGGATACTCTAGTTCTTGTCAGTGATACATGCATCAAATGATGAATAAGGGGTGGTATAAACCATTTAATATAGGGAAGGTGACAAAATATGCAAAGGAAAAATGACAAACCTGACTTAGCATCATAAATGTGTTGTTAATAAATCTCACCTAAACTAGACAGATTAGTGGTGCAAAATAGGGGGAAACCTTAAAAACCCATAAATATAACAGATCTATACAATAAAATGTGAAATCAATTTACTCACCTTTTCACTCTACATAGAAAAATCAACTATGCATTCCTTGTCCAAATGAGCCCGCATAGTTTTAAGAATTTGAAAAACACATGTTGTATAATCTTTATGCCATGGTCTAGCATTTAATATAGGTTTATTTTTCTCTGCTAGTGCATTCCTTGGTGGATCCTAAATCACAAATATTATTAAATTATCATTTAATCTATATTGATTACTCCATGCATAAATTTTGAGAAGAATTCTAATAAAACACCATATAGTTCCTAAATCCCCATAAAAATTTGAGTAAAATAGATTTAAATGTAAATAACACTAAATCTACCTAAATCTCTACAAAGACCCTACTATGAGAGAATTTGGAAGAGTAATCAAAATTTTAGAATGGAATTACCATCATTTCACTCCAATTTCTCTCCAAGATGTTCTAATGAACTATCAAATGCAACATGACTTGGATGTTTGGATTGCTTGCTCAGTGTCCCAAAGATAGATGATTGGATGAGGTTGGTAGTGGCTTAGATGAATGCAAGGGGGATTAGTATGGATGCAAGATGGCTATTGAGATCTAAGGAAATTAATAAAACATGAATATAGTTTTTCTCTTTCTTCTTTATTGTCCCCCCATGCTTGGGGCATGCCTCTATTTAAATAGGTCATTGGAAGGGGATAAAAGGGGTTTGAGAGGGAGATTTTAATTTTAAAGGTGGGAAGCCTCTAGACCTTATTTTGAGAGGGAATATATTAGCAATAAAATGATAAAATTAAGAATTTAGATGGAAAGTGGGGTTGTGGGGTATGTTATGGTACTAAAAATTAAGGATAATGTGGAGAGTAGGGTTGTGGGGTAGGTTAGATTTTAAAGAATTATAAAATTGGGAAATTGCAATATTTCATAGGATTTATTGATTAAGGGGTGATGTTAACTAAGTGATGAGATTAAGCCTAATGTTAGCAAGTAAAATGAAGTGCATACATTTTTCCCCTCTTTAAAAGGGCATTGCGAGTGAAGTGCAAGAAAAGAGTAATGGTCTTTTAAATAAAAACTATGTCTTTGTTGAATGTTAGTAAATGATGTTAAGATATATGATTCCCCCTCATGGGGACATGCATGGAATAATGAGATGAATTACCACTCAAAATAAGAAATGAGAGGTGGAATGTTATGGATAAATAAGGGGATGGGATGCCAAATATGAGATAAATCATGAAGAAGATGGATTTGACTTGAGGAATGAGCTATGAATTGATGATGCTCCTGACAAGGACACATGCATAGGGAGAAGTGACGATGGGTATCATAGTTGTGGACACATCTCAAGGGGGAATCAACCATAACATGATGATGATAGGATGAAAAAGTCCACAAGCTTTGGACATATCCCAAGCAAGGACACATGTAAGGGAGAGATATTGGCCAAGATAAGACTGAAGATTTGATAAAATTAAGGATGGGTGTAGCTCAAAGCTAAATTTATCAAGATGATGTTGTTAATGATATAAAATAATCAATGTGATCAATTGACCAAATGATTATGATGATGCCTTTCGAAAAGACACATGCAAGGGAATACGAGAGGAAATAGTGGCTGATCTATCCTTGGGAACTAAAAAAAGACCAAGTACTACCTACATAGTTTGAAAAGACCTTAGGTTGATGTAATTCTTATAGGAGAGATATGAGACATGACCATAAGAAATATGGAGTAGATTTGACAAAGAGTGATGGAAAGGTGTCAAGTGGAATGGGAACTCAGAGAGATATGGATGATGATATTAGTGAGACCATCAAAGTGTGGACAAAAGGTGGTGAAGGCCAATAGTTAAAGAGGTTGGTAAGCGAATTAATCCCATATGTAATGGGATTGAGAGGTGCATAGAGAGAAAAGTGAATAAATAAGAAGTGAATAATTATGTGGAGGTACTGAAAATGGATTTAAAAAAAAAGAGATGGTTTTGGTGAAAGAGGTGAAGAATGGGGTTAGGCTACCCTTTATTAGGTGGCAGAATGGGGTAATAGGAATAAACTAGTAGTGGGTATCACTATGAGCCAAGTTTTAAGGGGGGTCTTGTAATAGGGGCTTTAGAGGCTTTTTGGAAAAAGCCTATTATCACTATGAGCCAAGTTTTATTATCTAGAGTGAAGGTGAAAATTATGCTAGTTCCCTACACTAATGGCCACCCTTGCTATGAGTTGAGGTAGGGAATCAAGCTAGGTGGTAGGGTTTGAAGATCTAGTATGAGTTATTCATCAGTATGTGTATACATCATCTATTTAGATACTTTTAATTTAGGGATCTGTGATGGGAACTGAGGAGAGTATCATCAATTTAGAGCTTAGTGGCTTGGGGGATGAAGGCATGGTCACTAAGAGAGAAGTTAGTAGAGGCTCAACCACCACTTAAGATGCACCAAAGATGATTAAAATAAATAAAAATAGGTTAAAAGGAATAAATGGCATGGAAGAAAGGAAGTTCAAATTAGTAGAATGCATTGGGAGAGGGAGGCTATGATGTAATTTGATGGTAGAATATTAGGGCATGTGTAATGGTAATGTGGTATGGTAGGAGGATTGACGTAGAGGTGGGGGCCAAAACTAGGTATGGATTGTGTTATTGGTTTTAGATGTATGTTTATAAGAATAACCCTACATTAAACAAGGGTTTGATGGTCACGATAAGGAAAATGTAGGTCATGTAGGTAATTCAAGGAGGTAGAGGGTTAGTTTGAGCAGTAATTGAGTGCTCAAGGAGAAGGAACATCATCAAGTGTAAGGGTAATCATGTGTCTAAACATAGGGAAGGCATGTCAGTAGGTTGAGTAGGGACATAAGTGAGGAAAGGAGGTGTGGTCATGTCGTAGGAGAAGAAATTTATAGGGTGAGGGGAGTCATAGGAGGACAAGTAGCCATAGGCAAGGGTTGGAGAAGGAAAAGGATCCACAAGAAAGGGTTAGAGGAGGAGAAGGAGTTATGATAGGGTGGTTTTGGTGTATGGACAATAGCATCATAGGAGTTCATGATTATGTGAGAGAGGGGAGAAATCTACATCAGGAAATAGGGGAGGTAGAAGACTGAATTTGGTTGGGAGGGTTTTAATATATATGTGGATTTTGATTATGTGAAGTGATGATAACATTTAATTGTTATGTGTGCATGTATTATAGGTAGATCAAGCATGAGAGAGGATAATAATAGAAACAAATGGGGCGAGATGGTTATAGAGATGGTAATACAATCACTAGATATGAAATGTGTACCAACTACAAAGGCATGGGAGGAGAAATGGAAACAATAGGGGTATTAGGGATTGATTATTAGATGCATGAAGGGAGTGACTAGAGTTGTAATGCTAAGTTACACATTTGTAGGGTCAAATTATGTATATGGATATATAAGTAGCCAAATTATTAGCCTAAGTGACCTTATTGCTAGGGTAAGTGAATCATTGAGAGGCATATATTGGGGTATTAAAAGAATATATGGGGAAAATATGGGTAGATTAGATGCAATTGTATGAATGATTAAATAATTAAGAGGTCAATACATCAGTCAGGAGGATGGCATGGAATATGGATTGAATATTGTTGGAGGCTCTAGGGTTCAAAGATGTGATTGCCTAGGTGGTGAGGATGGCATGGGAGGCATAATACTAGAGATATTTATACAAGCATGTAGTGATAGTAGGGCATAGGGCTCCATCATAGAGGATAATTAGATAATCAAAGAGAACATGAGGTTCTAGGTCATCAGGCTAGTCCATGCATCCATCACTGAGGCCACCACTGCCATAGGGTGGAATGCAGGGTAGGATATATTCATGATGTAGAGATATGTAACTATTAGAATAAATTATGTGAAAATAATTTGTAATGGCATGGAGTTATGTAAATATGATGTAATATATAATATGATGTTAATAATAATAAAAGGACATGTATATTGGATTATGCCATGGAATGTTTTTATGTAGAATGATAGTGATAGGTAATAGGACAATAATGACTATGACATGTGCATGGGTTGTGAGGGTGTAAAATAAAATGATGTGATGACACTCAGTGAGTGAGGGCACTATTAGATAGGGAAGATGACCATTATTGGAATTTATCTAGTTGATTGGTGTAGGAAAGCAATGCCAAAAATTAAGGGTATATAGGTGTTATATAGCACACAGGGAGGTAAGGAATTTTCATCACTTATTCAATCATTTGCATAAGAGGTATAGGTGCAAGTAGGCAAGGATGCTAAGGATGTCATAGGGTAGACAAATACCATCACCAGAGCTAATTTATGAGGTGAACATGTAGGTGTTCTAACTAATGTACTAGATAATGGATATGTTGGTGGTGATATTAAGATGTGGTAATTTTACTATAAAAGATGTCTTATGAGGAGATGCACCTAGGGTACTACAAAACAAGGAAACATCACATTGATTTAGAGAGGGGATGTGCAAGGACATCTAGGGGGATTAGAACATGCATGAGGGCCACATGATGAGGTAATAAGTGGAATGATGGAGGTGGTTCATGAATCAAACCCATCTATCATATGTGGTTATTATAGGCAAGTTGGTCATTTGCGACAATATTATCCTTGGAGGGAGATGGTGGATGTTGGCAGTATGGAAACTAGGCAGGGTGGTTGGCTAGTGGGAGAATTGGGATCAACTGGAGTACCTCCATGGCCATGATCAGGGTAGATATGGGGTTGGGTTGACTATGTACTACTTGTTGTAAAATAACTATAGATGTGTAATATGAGTGTTGTGGTATTGTTAGATTTATTTAGATAGTGAAATGATGTGAGGTTTTGTGTGTTTGGGAATAATGTAAGAGAGGTGTCTATTTTGTGATGATATGATTTAGTGTAATCCTCCTACTTGAGAAGCATTGTTGGTAGTAATGGAATGAATATGTCTTGAGCCATATATATTTTGCAATCTAGTTTTGTTATTGCACATGTATTAATGTTTCTACCAATGACATGGTAAAAGACAAGGATACAGTGAATTCATAGTGCGTGGGAACTCTGTTGAAAGGTGGTTTTATCTAAGAAAATGTTAAAAATCCACCAATACTATCCTTGTTCCCATCAAGATAGTATAACATATATAATGTTACCTAGACTTATTAAATAAATAAAGAAATGCAATATGTACAGAATCAAACAAAATACATGTAGACAAGCAAACACATAATCACATAAGACAATCATGTAATAGTATAAATTGATAATGAGGATATTATAAAAATAGGATGATAAATAATTATTTGATGATAAGGTGGTTATATAAAATAGGCCTACATTAGGATATATATACATGGGAGGTATAGTGCCTAATAGTATCTACATTGGGACAAGATTCTAACCAAGTCCAAAATAATAATATATGGGAGTTAGTGTGACCCCACAAGATTAGGCATCATAATGCATGAAAAACCCTCAAAGTAGAAGACCAATATATGACCCTTCCATAATGACAACATTAGTGGGAAGGTGTGAACTATAGTCTTAGAGACAACAACAAATAAATGGGGAGGGAATTCGATCTTGAGGATAAAAGGAGACACGCCTATCAAAGAGGATATGATGGGGTGATAGGATTGTGTTTATAAAAGATAAGGTGGTAGGACTTAAGGGTATTTAGGTGATGGTTGTGTATGAGATATTCCATAGGAGTGCCCCAGCAAACAACCCTATTATTCAATAAGAAATGACTCCTTTTGTGATTGAAAAACTCTTGTCTCTTATTGCTATATCAAGACTTGTGATGGATACCTATTATTAATACCATGGTCAATAATGGGTTATTTACCATGATGTTAGAAATTATTTTTCGTCATGGTACTTGCCCAAGGTGATAGAGAACTAGTTTTCACCATTGAACATGATTTTTTTTTTTGGTTTGATTTTTTGGATTTTGTTTGGACTGATGAGGTGGGGCAATGGATGCATAGAGTGGATGTGGGGTGCCCCATAGATGGAGGATAATGATACTTGAGTTAGGTATATAAGCACTAGAGATGCATAATGTTCATAGGATTTTACAGTTCTTCTCCATTAAGTATGGCTAATTTATACACGCCTGATCCAAACTTGGCAATAATGACATAGGGGCCTAACAAACTGGATTCAAACTTCCCCTTCTTGTCTCATTCTACATTGGTGTTTTTATGATTTTATTTTAGGACTAAGTCACCAATTTCAAACTCCCTAGCCTAAATATTTTTATGATATTGGCCATTCAATTTATTTTGGTATGCTTGGAGGTGATGCAAGGCCTTTTATCACTTTTCATCAAGGAGATCTAGTTCCTGCATCCATAATTTTTTGAGATTATGATTAGTAATGATACCTCTTAGTGATAGTAAAAGAGAGGGAAGTTCAAATTATATTGGCAATATTGCTTCAGTCCCATAGACCAAGGCAGATGGAGTTTCCCTAGTCGGTGTGTAGACACTTGTTCGATAAGACCATAGTGCTAGATATAATTGATTTTACTAGTTTCTTCCATTTTGATTAACCATATTCATCAGAGTCTTGATGAGGATCTTATTAGTTGATTTTACCTGTTTGTTTCCCTTGGGATAATATGGGGTGTAAAAATGCTATGTAATATGATTTTTTTGACATAGGGTCTCAAATTCCTAATTATTTAAGTATTTTCCATTATCTAAAATTATATTAGAAAGTATACCAAAACGGAAAATAATCTGATTAAGAATAAAATTAGAAAATTGAAGGTGTATTATATAAGTAAGTGGCCTTGCTTCGATCATTTGGTAAAATACTCTGTAGCTGTGATAATAAATTTATGACCATTTGATGGGGTAGGATTTATCTTGTTTATTAAATCTAGGCCCCATATGGAAAAGGGAAATGGACTCAAGATAGGTTTTAACTCTTGTGCAAGATCATGGATGATATTTCCATGCTTTTGATAGGCTACACATTTGTATACATATTGGAAAGAATCTTGGTCCATCATCGGCCAATAATAACTAGTTCAAACAAGTTTTTTGGATAGGGACATTCTATTAATGTGCCCTCTATAGATACCATCATGGATTTCTTTAATTTCCTGAGATTCCTCCTTTGATGTTAAACACCTCAATAAGGTACCATCATAGCCATGTTGATAAAGTGCTACCAAAGATTGTATAGCAGGTGGTGCGATGGATAAAGGCTTTGCGCTGGTGGTGGTTGAGGTTAGGAGGAAGGATGTTGTCATGTAGGTTATTAAATGTGGAGCACATTTCACCCCTAAAGTAAAAATAAAATTACTAAGATAATTTTAACATGAAATATTTACTTTCACAAATGGTGGGATGCATTTTTGAGTGTGCCAACCACTTCCCCCATTTGTGGCACATTTTGTGGAGAAGTGGGTGGGATCTAAGGTGTTGAGAGAATCAGGGGAATATGTGGTTGTAATCTCCATTATTTTTTTGCCTTATTTTGTGGGGATATGGTTATCTATAAGGTTATGGTGAATTTTTCAAGGGATTTTGAAAAATATAAATAGGGGAGAGGGGTAACTCGTTATTCATTGCATTTTGTATCTCATTTTGAGCTATGTAATTCTCTCTTCAATTGATGTGATCGGGTTTGAGGTGTAGTTTAGCATCTTCAAAATTTTGGTATGAATTCAAGTTGGAGAAAATTATCTATGTGAGAGGTTTCTCATTGAGAATTGTCTTGTACTCTTGTTTATATTATTATAAAGAGCTTCTTGGTAGATGTAGCCCACATTGGGTGAACCATGTTATATCAGTGTTATGTGTGTATTTGCTTAGATCTAAATTTTATTTTATATGTCTCTATTGCTATGATTTTGAGGAATGAATTTTATGTTGCATTTTATTGCATAATTAATCACTTATTCCTAAAAATTGGTATCAGAGCTAGCTAGCACATTTAGAGTTGAAAAATTCAATGGGTGGAATTTTAGATTATGGAAGATGCAAATAGACGATCACTTGTTTTATAAGGATCCTCATCTCCCTTTGATGGGAGAAATAGAACAACCTTCAACTATGGATCAGGCAGATTAGAATTTACTTGATAGGAAAGCACGGGGAACCATATGGTTGTTCATTACATCTTTGGTTCCATTCAATATTTTAGAGGAGAAGACCACATTTGGTATAATAAAGAAATTAGGGGATTTATATGAAAAACCCTCTACCTCTAATAAAATATTTTTGATGAAAAGGTTATTTAATATGAAAATGTCTAAAACTGGTTTTGTAGCTGATCATTTGAATGATTTTAATATAGTTGTGAGTATGATAACTTTTGTTGGTATTAAATTTTAAGATTAAGTTAATGTTTTATTGATTCTGTGCTCCTTACTTGGTAGTTGGGATAGCTTATTTATGGCTGTGAGTAATGTCATCCCTACTAAGGGAAGTTTAAAGTTTGAGGATGTTATAGGTGTGATTCTTAGTGAGGAAATGTGAAGGAAGAACACTGGGGAATCATCATCAGTAAATGAATTGATGGTGGAGACTAGATGGAGATAAAAGGATAAAAGCAAAGAAAACCATGGAAATTCAAAGGGTCGAGGAAGATCTAAATCTAGAACTAAGATGGAGGGCTAGCACTATGGGAAAAATGGACACACAAAGAAAGAATGCTGAGAACTTTAGGATAAGAAGACCAAACATGAGGAGACCAATGAGGTAAATATGACAATAGGTACTATTAATCAGGATGATTTAGTTCTTTCCTTGGATAATTTTTACGAATCTTATGTATTAGATCTAGGGGCTTCTTTTCATGCCACCCCACATAGGCATCATTTTACTAATTACGTTCAAGGATATTTTGTACATGTTTATATTGGTGATGATGAATCATGTAGTATAGTAGGGAAAGGTTGTGTTTAGGTGAATATGCAGAATGGGAACAAATGGATACTAAAGGATGTTAGACATGTCCCATATTTAAAGAAAAATTTAATATCAGTGGTTTAGTTGGACAGTGAGGGATATTCAGTGATGTTTATAGCAGACTCTTGGAAAGTTACCAAGGGTGCTCTTGTGGTTATGAGAGGTAATAATATTGGCACTTTGTATTGTACTAGTAGTTTTCATCACTATAATTTAGTATTTATAGATGGAGATTCAACTCTGGCACTACAAGTTTGGTCATATGAGTCAGAAGGGTATGGAGATCTTGAAAGACAAGTTGCCCAGATTGAAACAAGTTGATGTGGACTTCTATGATGATTGTGTGTATGAGAATTAGAAACATGTTAAGTTCCTTAGGGTTAGACCTACAAAGAAGGAGAAGAAATTGGAGTTGGTTCACTTGGATGTATGGGGGCCAACTCAGGTATCTTTTATTGGTGGTTCAAACTATTATGTTATATTTATTGACAATGTAACTAGGATTATTGCATTAAGGAGAAATTTGATGTATTTGAAACATTAAAAATATGGATTTAGTTGAGAATGAAATAGGTGTCATGTTGAAACATGTTAGACAATGAATGTGAGTATTGTAGCAAATCATTTAATTACTATTATTCATAGAATGGAATTCATATGTAATGGACAGTTCTAGGGACTACAAGAGATTGGAGTGTTAAAGAGAATAAACAAGACAATCATGGAGTGTGCCAAGAGCATGAGGTTCCATGCAGGGTTTCCCCTAATGTTTTGGGTAGAAGTGGTTAGCACAATGGTATATCTAATTAATAGAGGACCTTTAGTGCATTTAGATGAAGGCATACCTAAGGAAGCTTGGTCTTGTAAAAAAGTTAATTATTCTTTTCTTAGGGTCTTTGTATGTGAGGAATTTGTTTATTTTGCTAAGAAAGATAGGACCAAGTTAGAAGCTAAGTATGAGAGATGCACCTTTATTGGTTATAGTGATGATGACTTTGGTTTCTAGGTTTGGAGTCTTAAAGACAAGAAAATATTCCAGTCTAAGGATATTGTATCTACAAGAAAAGTCATGTATAAGGATCAGTTATAGGAACAAGAAAAAAAAGAGTACACAGTGTTGGATGATATTATGAATCGTAAGGTGTCCAAGGAGATAGTTTAGGAACCTCTTACATAGGAACCCTAAACTCCTATAGTAAGAAGGTATTTAGGGTAAGAAAATCTCTTGAACATTTCCCCCCATCTTTGAGTTATTTGTTACTTACTGATAGTGGAGAACCATAATTTTTTGAGGAAGCAATGTAGGTGAATGCTAGGGAAAAGTGGGAGCAAGCCATGGAAGAGGAACATAGTTCCCTCATGGAGAACCAAATGTGGGATTTTGTAAAGCTACCCAAGGGCAAGAGAGCACTATAGAACAAGTGGGTATACAAAATCAAAGAAGAGGATGGAAGAAGGAAAAGGTACAAGGCCTGGTTGGTGGTTAATGAGTTTGCACAAAACAAAGGTATCTATTTGGATGAAATCTTTTCTCCTATTGTTAAAATGACTTCTATTAGAACTGTGCTTGGTATAGTTGTAGTAGAGGATTTTTACTTAGAATAGTTAGATGTGAAGATTGAATTCCTTCATGGTGATTTAAAGGAGGAATTATATATGGATCATCCATAGGGTTATGAGATCAAAGGGAAGGAGAAATTTGTATGCAAACTAAAGAAGATCTTATATGGCTTGAAACAAGCTCCACAACAACGGTATAACAAGTTTGATAGTTTAATGTTGGAACAAGGTTACTCCAGGTGTTATTCTAAACATTGTGTGTATGTCAAGAAATATGAGGATGGTAATTATATTATCCTATTCTTGTATGTAGATGACATGTTGGTTTTAGGAAAGAACATGAAATAGATTCAAATACTCAAGAAGTATTTTGGTGATTCTTTTTATATGAAAGATATGGGTACAACGAAACAAATCCTTGCTATAAGGATAACTCAAGACAAGAAGGAGTGGAAGCTAATATTATCCTAGGTAGAGTACGTAAATAAAGTTTTGGATAGGTTTAGTATGTAGGATGCTAATCTAGTTGGGACTCCTTTGGTAGGCCATTTTCTATTATCAAATGAGTATTGTCCCAAGATAAAAGAAGAAAAGATAAAGATGTCAAAGGTACCTTACTCATCAACATTTGGTAGCCTTATGTATGTTATAGTTTGTACTAGGCCATATATTACCCATGTAATGGGAGTAGTAAGTAGGTACATGAATAATCCAAGTTATGAACACAAGTAGTGAAGTGCATTATTTGATATTTGAGAGGAACCATGGATAAAACATTGTGTTTTATTGGATCAGATACTACTTTGCAAGGTTATGTGGACTCAAATATTTTTAGGGATGTTGATAGTAGAAGGAGAATGATAGGTTATGCATTTACTATTGAGGATACAATAGTTAGTTGGATTTCCTAGATACAGAAGGTTGTGGCTTTATCAACCATAGATGCTGAGTATGTTGTTGTTGTAGAGGATAGCAAGGAGATGATTTGGTTACAACAATTACTTAATGAGTTGGGGCATAAAAATGAAGTTGGGAGATTACATAGTGATAGTCAAAGTATTATACATTTAGCCAAGAACTTCACTTTCCACTCAAGGATGTAACACATATAGTTGTGGTATCATTTCATCCAGACAACTTTAGAGGAAAACATGGTGAAGCTACAAAAAATACATACAAGTCAAAATCTTGTGGATATGATTACCAAGGTAGTCACATTGGATAATTTGAGGTTACGCTCTTTCATGAAGATTATGGAAGAGTGTTAAATTTTATTCAAGGAGAAACAAACTCCAAGTGGGAGATTGTTAAATGTGGAGCCTGTTTCACCCCTAAGGTAAAAATAAAATTATCAAGACAATTTTAACATAAAATATTTAATTTCACAAATGGTGGGATGCATTTTTTAGTGTGTCAACCACTTCCTCTATTTTTGGCATGTTTTGTGGAGAAGTGGGTGTGATCTAAGGTGTTGAGAGAATCATGGGATTATGTGGTTGTAACCTCCCTTATTTTTTGCCTTATTGTATGGGGATATGGTTATCTCTATGGTTATGGCACATTTTTCAAAGGATTTTGAAAAGTATAAATAGGGGTGAGGGGTAACACATTATTCATTGTATTTTGCATCTCATTTTGAGCTCTATAATTCTCTTCGATCAGTGTGATTGGGTTTGAGGTATAGCTTAGCATCTCTAAAATTTTGGTGTAAATTCAAGTTGGAGAAAGTTATCTCTATGAGAGGTTTCTTATTAATAGTTGTCTTGTAATCTTGTTTATATTATTATAGAGAGCTTCTTGGTGGACGTAACTCACATTGGGTGAAGCATGTTATATTGGTATTATGTATGTATTTGCTTAGATCTGAATATTATTTCATATGTATCTACTATTAGGATTTTGAGGAATTAATTTCATGTTACATGTTATTGCATAATTAATCACTTATTCCTAATAAAGGTACCCCTATATATCATGGTACCATGGCAGACTAGGGTTGTTGATTTCAAAAATTTGAAGTAGAGCCATTGATTGATAGGCTAAGATAATCAAGTGCTCAATACAAAGTTTACCTTCCAAAAAATCTTCAGGGAGGTCAATGAGCATGCCAATAGTGTCCATAGAATCAGTTGCTTTACTGCTTCCTCATAGAACCTATTCAAAAGTTACAGACTAAAAATTGATCTTTAATTGATCCACTAATTATTTGTAAGGAAGAAATTTTTCATCCTTTGTTTGGAATTTTCCATTGGCCTATTTGATAATTAATTGTGATTCCCCAAATATTTTATGTTGTGGATCATATTTCTAAGTCATAGTATATCTCAAATATTGTACATTTAAAATGTATTGTATAATCTATATGTATCTTCATCAAGGTTCAGGGCCAGGTCAGTCCTTAAACAAGGGTTTGGGGGTTGTAACCCCCAAAACGTGAGGGTTTAGGGGTGGAATTCCCAAAGAGGGGGTTTGGGGGTAGTATCCCTAAAAAAAAATTGGACCCTCTTTAATGAGAAACCATTTTTTGGGTTGATTTGGCCCATGGTTTTGGTACCCATTGTTTTATAATACCATTTTATTGATGTATTATATAGAGATAGATATTTTTTAGGTAATACATCATAAGAAAAATGATTTGATAAGGATTAATAGAGTGTGTGAATTCAGGTGTGAATTTAGGAGGGTTTATTGGGCACATCTCTAAACAATATTTATGCATTGTAATTGTGAAGATTGATCTGAAAGTGGTTTATACTCTCATGGCTTGTAATAAAATTTGAGCAAGTATTTCTTGGTGGATGTAATCCATATTGGGTGAACCAAATTAAATATAGTCTTCTTATTGTGCATATTTATTTATGTTCTTTATTCATCTCTAATCATATATATTATTGTGATTCTATGAAATGTTTTTGCATTAATTTTTATATTTATTCCTAACAACTGGTATCATAGCTTTAGGTTGTATTTGTTGAAGTATTGAATCATAGGAAGGGTTATTAGTTCAAGTGGGATCTATGGTTGATAATCATAGATCAAATGTTGAAAATTTCAATGGATAGAACTTTGGTCTATGAAATATGTAGATGGAGGATTACTTCTATCAGAAGGACCTCCATGTTCCACTGAGAGGAAATATAAAGCAATTAATGAGTATTATAGATGAGACTTCATAGATGCCTGATAGGAAAGCACTTGGGGACATTAGGTTATTATTTGAATCTTAAATCACATTTAATATATCATAGGAGAAGACCATAGAAGGTCTCATCAATGCATTAGGGGAGTTATATGAAAAACTCTCTAGTTATAATAAAATATTTTTAATGGAAAAGTTATTTAATAGGAAGATGTCTAAAAATGGTTTAGTTGTTGATCATTATAATGAATTTAATATGGTTTTGAGTATGTTAAAATCTATAAAAATAGATTTTGATGTTGAAGTTAGGGATTTGATTATTTTGTGATCCTTACCAGAGAGTTGGAATAGCTTGGTAATGGTTGTGAGTAATTCAATATCTAATAATTTCAAGTTAAAGTTTGAGGATGTCATAGGAGTAATACTTAGCAAGGAAATTCAACATAAAAACTTTGGGGATACTTCTACTTTAGGTGATGCTTTTGCAGCGAAGAGTAGAGGGAGATAAAATTTTAGATAAAAAGGAAAGCGTGGAAAGTCAAATGGTCCTAGAAGGTCAAAATCAAGGGCCAAGATGGTATGCTGGCATTGTGGAAAGACTGAGCATGCAAAGAAGGATTTTTGGTCTCTTCAAAACAAGAACAAAAATTAGGAAGACACCAAGTAGGTGAATGTGGAAATAGGTAATGTTTGTCAAGATGTATTAATTCTCTCCATTGACAATATTACTGAGTCTTGGGTTTTAGATCTAGGGGCTTCTTTTCATGCTACACCATTTAGGAATTATTTTATTGATTATGTTTAAGGATATTTTAGACATGTTTGACTTGGTGATGATGAGCCTTGCAGCATAGTAGGAAAAATAAGTGTTTAGATCAAGATGCAAAATGGGAACACTTGGCTACTAAAGGATGGCAGGAATGTGCCTAAGTTAAGTTGGAATTTGGTATCCATAGGACAACTAGGCAATCAAGGTTGTAAGGTGACATTTATAGTATATTATTGGAAGGTGACCAAGGGTGCTCTTATGGTAGTAAGAGGTAACAAGGTTAGTACCCCATATTTATCAAGTAGTTTTGATTATTGTAATTTAGTTGTTACAGATGCAGGTGTAACTTTGTGGCATAATAGGATCAGTCACATGAGCCAAAAGGGTATGAAAATTTTGAAGGATCAATTTCATGGATTGAACAGATATAATTTAGATTTTTATGAAGATTACGTGTAAAAAAAATATAAAAGGGTAATGTTTCTAAAGGTTGAACCAAAGACAAAAGAGAATAAGTTGGAGCTGGTTCATTCAAATGTATAGGCGCTGACTCAAGTATCTTCTATTTGTGGGTCATCTTATTATGTCACTTTTATTGATGATGAAAATATAAAAGTTTTGGTGTATGGAAATAGGAGAAAATTTGATGTGTTTGATACATTTAAAAGATGGAAAACCTTGGGTGATAATGAAAGAGGTCTCAATTTAAAATGTCTCAGGTTAGATAATGGTGGGGAATATTACAACAATGAATTTTTTATTAGTATTCATGGAATGGAATTCATAGATAGAGGATAGTTATAAGAACTCCAAAACATAATGGAGTGTCAAAAAGGATGAACAAGACTATCATGGAACATTCTAGGAGTATGAGGTTGCATGCAGGACTGCCTCTTCAATTTTAGATAAAATTTGTAAACACAACAATATATCTGATAAATAGAAGTCTTTCATCTTCTTTGAATGGAGGCATACCTTAGGAAGCTTGGTCTAGTAAAAATAGTGGTTATTCATTTATTATAATATTTAGATGTGAAGCCTTCATTCATATTGATAAGGATGATAGGACCAAATTAGAGGGTAAATCTAAAAAATGCACCTTTATTGGTTATGGTTAGGATGACATATGAAAAATTCACCTTTATTGGTTATGGTGAGGATGACTTTGGTTTCTGGATTTGGAGTCTAAAGGACAAGAAAATCTTAGGTCTAGGGATGTTGTCTTTAATGAAAAAGTCATGTATAGACAACAGTTACAAGACTAGAAAGAGGATTATAGAAAAGAGTATATAATATTGGAGGACATTGTAGAAGATAAAGTGTTCAATGAAATAGTTCAAGCACCTACTCCACAATAACCCCAAACTCCTATGGTGAGAATGTCTTCTAGGGTAAGAAGGAAACCTAAACATTTTTTTGCATATCTTAATTATTTATTAATCAATGACAATGGAGAGCTAGATTGATTTGAAGAATCAATGCAGGTAGATGTCATGAAGAAGTGGAAGTAAGATATGGATGAGGAGCATTAGTCTCTCATAGAAAATCAGACTTAGGATTCGATAAACCCAGCTGAAGGTAAGAGAGTATTGTAGAACAAGTAGGTTTATAGAGTTAAAGAATATGATGGAGGAAATAAAAGGTACAAGACCTAATTGGTGGTAAAAGGGTTTGCACAAAAAAATGGAATTGATTTTGTTGAGATTTTTTCTTCAGTGGTAAAAATGAATTCTATTAGGACTGTTCTTAGGATAGTGGTAGTCGAAGACTTGCACTTAGAGTAGATATATGTGAATATTGCATTCCTTCATTGTGATTTGGAGGAAGACTTGTACATGGAGTATCCATAGGGATATGAGGTCATGGGAAAGAAGAAAATGGTTTGAAAATTGAAGAAGAGCTTGTATGGCTCAAAATAACCTCCATGATAGTGGTACAATAAACTTGACAATTTTATGATGGAGCATGGATGTTCCAGGTGTCATTCAAAATATTACATATTTATTAATAAGTTTGATGATGGTAATTACATTATCCTTTGTTTGTATGTGGATGACATGTTAGTTATATGTAATAACATGTAGAAAATAAAGGTACTCAAGGAACAACTTAATAATTCTTCTACTATGGAGGATTTGGGAGAAATAAAACAAATCCTTGGTATGATAATAACTAGGAAGGAATGAAAGATAATTTTATCCTAGGAAAAGTGCATCAAAAAGGTCTTGGAAAGGTTTAATATGCGGGATGCTAAACTGGTTGGGACTCCTTTGGTAGGTCATTTCAAGTTATCAAAGGAGAAGTGTCCCAAGATAGAGCAAGAGAGAATCCAGATGTCATCTGTATTTCACCCATCAGTTTTTGGCATCTTGATGTATGCCATTATGTACACTAGACCAGATATTTCCCATGTAGTGGAATTAATAATTAGGTACATGAGTGATATAGGTAGAGAACACTAGAAGGTAGTGAAGTGGATCCTTTGGTATTTAAGAGGGACCATGGGGACAATTTTAATATATGGTAGATTGGACACAAATTTACGTGGTTATGTAAATTTGGACATGGTTGGAGATTTAGATAGTAGGAGGAGTACAATAAGATATGTATTTCTTGTAGGTAACACAATGGTGAGATGTTTTTCATGACTATAGAAACTTATGGCTTTGTCAACCACAGAGGCTAAGTATGTTGTTTCCATAGAGGCAAGAAAAGCAATGATTTGGTTATAATAATTTCATAATGATTTGTAGCATAAGTAGTAGGAAGGGAATCTATATAGTGATAGTCAAAGTGCTATAATCTAGAAAAGAACTCCGCTTTCCATCTAAGATTAAGTATATATAGTTGAGGTACCATTTCATCAGGATAACTTTGGAGGAAGAGAAGTTAAAGATAGAGATAATTTATACTAGTCAAAAACCCATAGACATGATGACCAAGGTGGTCACAAGGGAGAAAATAAAGCTATGTTCAATTTTGATTGGCCTTCACAATTGATAGAGGTTTGAAAAGCCTACTCAAAGGAAATCAATCTCTAAGTGGGAGATTATTGTGTTGTGGAGCTTATTTCTAAATTATAGTATATTTCAAATATTATACATTTAAAATGTGTTGTATAATCTATGTGTAATATTTGTACATTTTAATTTTGAATATTGATCTGAGAGTGGTTTGAAGTCTCATGGCTTGTAATAAAATCTAATCAAGTGTTTTAAGTGGATGTAGCCCACATTGGGTGAACCACGTTAAATTTGGTCTTCTTATTATGAATGTTTATTTATGTTATTTATGCATCTCTAATCATACCTATTATTATGATTCTGTGAAATTGTTCTACATTGATTTTTGTATGTATTCCTAACAAAATAATTGTAATTACTTGATGTTCCATTGAATAGCCAACTAAAATCTAGCTATCAAAGGTTCATATTCTAAAATATTACTAGTACATGGAAAGGCAAGGCATAATGCTTTCGGAATGAGATCACCCTAGGGGGTGACCAAGAGGATGCCTACCCTATAACCATGGGTAGTAAGTGAGTCATCAAAGTAGAACTTCTAGTTAGTTGCTTGTGACGTATTCAGGATGGACTCATCTAAGAAATTGGTCACAATTGGTTTAGTCAGTTCTAAAGGTGTCTTTGCTAGTTAATCTGCAATGACCTATCCTTTTATAGCCTTTTGATTTATATACTCGAAGTCAAGTTATAAGAGTACCATTATCCATTTTGCTACTCAACCTATGAGCACTGTCATAGACAGTAAGTATTTTAATGGATCAACTATTATGATGAGTTGCACATGATTATTAAGCATGTAGTGCTAGAGCTTCTAAAATGCAAAAACTGTAGCTAAACATGACTTTTAAAAAGGAGTATAATTTATCTCATATTATATCAATGTGCAACTAAGGTAATATATATCTTTCTCCTTACCTTGATCATTGTGTTGTGCAAGGAGAACACCAATGGCATATGGCATTCCTGAAATGTATAAGAGCAAATACTTTCCTAGGGTTGGTGGTGATAAAATAGGTGGATTTTCCAAGTATTGTTTTAATATTTCAAAATCTTGTTGGTATTATTCATTCAAATGAAAGTTAGTCCCCTTATTTAATAGATGAGTGAAGGGGTGACATTTGTCAGCTAGTTGAGAGATAAAACACTGTATGGCCTAACGTTTTCCCTGAAGAATGCAAAGCTACTTGAGATTACAAGAGAGAAAGTTTTTGTAATTATTTTGACTTTTGCTGGGTTTACTTCAAATAAATCCCAATAATTTTCTTGAAGTTACTCCAAAGACACACTTTTTGGGATTTAACCTTACTTTATATTCTTACAACCTTTCAATGATTCTACTGAGAATCTCATGATGCTCAAACCTTAAAATAGACTTCCCTAAAATATCATCAACATAATATTCTATAATGTCATGCATCATGTCATGAAATATTACATTCATAGCCATTTGATAAGTGATTCTTGCATTCTTGAGACTGAATGGCATGACTTGATAATAAAACATCCCCCATCGAGTGATAAATGTTATTTTATGCTGATATTTAGGGTCTATTTTGATCTAATTATACCTCGAGAATCCATCCATGATGGAAATAATTTCATACCTATCTATTGAATATATGATCATGTCAATATTATGGAGTGAGAAGTCATCTTTTGGACATGCTTTGTTGATATCTTAGAAGTCTACATAGATTTTGATTCCACCTTGTGGTTTAGATATAGGAACAATATTAGAAATCCAATCTGAGTAATGAATTGGGTGAATAAATCGAGCTTCTAGGAATTTTTGTAATTCTTCTTTGGCTATTAATACCACCTTAGGACGCATATTTCATAATTTCTATTTAACAGGATTTGCATTTGGATGTATGTCTAGGTGCTGTACCACCAATTAGTGATCTAATCCTATCATGTCAATGTAGCTCCATATGAAGATGTCAATAAATTCCTTTAGCATATCCATAAGTTATTCATGTTCTTTTGTTGTAAGAGATGCCCCTAGTTTCACTATCTTGGTATGTTTGTTAGTTCCAATATTAACCTTATCACATGCTAAATAAGTGAAGGTGATTGATATTGTAAATAAGGGTGTAGTGATATTTTTAGAATATTGAACATGAATCAATCTAGTAGTTAAGTATCAATATCAAGATAATATTTTTATCTGGTTCTTTGGAAGGTTCTCCATCTTCTTCAGAGTGTTCATCCTCACTTTGGCTATGGGGTGTGTGTTGTTCCCCAAAATATGTTGATTGACAAAGATTGATAGAAAATCCCTTTTTATGATCTTTTAATGGCATGAAGTCTCTAGCTCCCATGAACTCCAAAATAGCCTCATCATTTTGAAATGTTTCATAGGTGGGCTCCTACTTCAATTCCCAGTGTATGAGAGATAGATAATAGAGGGAGACATTGGTGGTGGATATAGTGGTATCAAGGAAGAGGTTGATGGTAGCAAGCTACTTAAAGTGACTATAGATAGATCTTATTTTAATGTCTTCATTAGGGAGAGACAACTCATTGGTCAGAAGAGAATCCACAATGATACTGGTTGGGTCATCATCATATTGTTTGTACCCTAACCCAAAATTTTAGGGATGGTCTTGAATGATGATAGGTTTTAGTTGATGTTGCTCTTGTTTTCCCAATCCCTTTCCTTTGTACTATATATTTATCATCATTATCTAGACTCTATGATAATGTTATTTGGGAGAAATGAGGGCTTCATCATCTAGAATGAGCCAAGAATCAACTCCATATTCAATTTACTCATCAAAAAAAAATCTAGCTCTTGAAAAAGCTGTTGGCCTAAACTGATATTTAATGGGATTACTCTTAATCATAGTTAGGGACCCATGACTATGTGGAGATAGGGGTAGATTGCCAATGCAGAACATTTTGAACTCATATCCCTCACATCCTATGGATGTGATTTTCAGGTAGGAAATATCAAGTTTTGATTGAGATGTGGATTCTAATTGGTTTGGAGAGATATACTTAGCAATTTTTTGGCTTAGTATAGTATTTTCAATGCCAAGGTAAGGTGATCGAGATAATGACTAATCCATTTAGAAAGTATGGAGATGGTATATGAATCCAAGAATGTTTCCTTCATTCTTGAATGGGTGAACTTGAGGCACTAATTGGGAGTAGAGGGCATAACTTGCATTTCATGAATTCAGGGTCTTTCGAGCAACATGTTATATGGTAAAGCCACATCTATGACATGAACTAGATTTTGATGAACTACGGGTCCCACAGTGAGGGGAAGATAAGTGGTCCCAATAGATGGCATTTAATTATCATCATAACCTTTGATCATAATCAAAGTGGGTCCCAATGATGTTTTGGAGTATCCTAATTTATTTAAAAATTCCATATTACATAAATTTAATGTCGATCCTCTATCTATAAGGACACAAGAGACACGATGATGGGAGATGGTTACTTCAATATACAGGGGATAATTATGTTTTAGACCAATGGGAGGCATATCCTGGGCATTGAAAGTGATTTGTGATGAAGGGGATAAGTGATCCACTAGTACTTAAAACTGATTAGTATCAAATTCACTAGGGACTTTTGGATCATTTAGCACCTAATTTAATATTTCTTGGTGTAAGGCAAACATTTTAAGGGGATCCATTAAACATATTTGGGTTGGGGTTTTATCTAGTTACTGAATGATGGCATAGGATTTTTTATTATAACTTGAAGTTTTCTTAAAAACAATCCCCTTTTGGGTGGCAAATAAAGTGGAAGGATCTTTAGGTAGTACCATGGGAGCTACTATTTTATTACAATGGGTAGTGACTAGATAGTTTGTAGTGGCCTAATTAATTTTTAGAATAGGGAATGGAGGTGGAGTAGGCTCTTGGATATTATAGATTTTGATAGTGTTAATGTAGTGGTAAGGGACAAGATGTTAATAAGTACAATTTGATGAAGAAGCCTGACCTTGGTCTCTTTAGGGTTTCTGATTTCTCTAATCATATTTTGGGAGTGGATCCTTGTAAATACCAAGCTTCCCATTTGATGATTAGCTTGGAGGAGTTTCTCCTTAAATTTTAATGGCACCCTTCTCAATCAAATCTTAGATGTAGTGTTTTACTTACATACACCATTTTATATCATGCCCTTGAACTCTTTGGTACTTACAAGACTGAACTCCATGATACCAATCTAGTTTAGGTTATCAATCATCCACATGTCTGATTATGAGCAAGGTGATCATATTGGTAACAATGAGTTGATTCAAGATAGTTTATATTGTAACTCCTAGGCTCGTGAGTGGTCTCTTGCCTGTGTGAGGCATTGGTTTACCTCATAAATACTACAAGTCTCATCACAACACTCAAACACCATGTACAATTAAAACCCTAAATTAGTCAACTATAATGGGTGTGCAACCTGATGCTCACACCATCTAACAACTACATAGGTGAGGTTGTAGGTTGGTGACCCATTATATAATTGATCAAATCCTCTCAACCTTACTTGCAAATGATGGTTACTTTGGAGCTGATACTGACTCCTGTAATAGAACATTTGTTACAATTTAAATTCCCTAATTTAAGGTATACAAAAGGATCTAGGTGTGTGCCCAATACACATGAAGGTACATAGGGGCCCATGTCCATGTAGGGTGTTGTTTAATAACTAGTTTAGAAAATTAAATCTTCCCCTTCATGGATGATCTGTATAGGGTCAACTGTTTAGCCTAATGATAATTGTCTCTTATTGTTATACTTTGTTGGAACATAGATTTTAGTTAGTGCATGATGGTGAAATTCATGACACTAACCCATAGTGACTAAGCCTTGTGCATGGTGATGAAATCTACATCACGTGTTAACCTATAGGGGGCTAAAAAAACAAGTAAACACATATTACGATTGATTAACCAATTAATTACCTACGTGTGAGAGGCATGATATGACAATTATTTACAAGTTATCTCACACACACATGCAAGCAATATTACACAAAGAATTATTTTTTACCCCAAATATATAATGAAAATTATGATAGTATAATGAAAAATAGGAAAATGTATTTAATAACACCCCCTGCTACAAGCACAAAATGTGAGAAATCTGATTGGAGTGCTTGAATCTTGAAGGATCTTGTAACAAATGGGTCTATAGTTTTGTCTAATTTTTATTGAATCAATGAAACCTGCAAAGAGGTCCACGTCAATTCAACAACTAAGCCAAATAGAGAAAATGATTTAAAAACTAATCAACATTCAAAATAACTGATTATCAATTTCAATGGATTTTAATGTTTGGTCAATCGGTCCATAATACAAAGCAACCATGCAAGAACAAAATTGTGTGAGGAGTTTGACCAATGTTAATTCTATATATATATATATATATATAAATATATAAACACCTGTAAAGAAGTAATTAAAATAATATATAACATAAGTTTAAAAATTGAGACCCATAACTATTAATTTTAAAAAGTTTGATAAAATGTGATTTTAAAACTCATCTCACAACATGCAACTAACTTAAATGATTTATAAAGTTTTAAAAAAGATTGAGTACAACTAAACTTAAATAATATTTGAAACACTAACATGAGATCCTATAATAACTTCTTGATAGAAAAGATATCCAATACGAATATAAAACAGTGTAAACAATTTTAGATGAACTTAGTACCTATTCAATCGATTGTATCATATTAAAACAAAGGCACCATGTGTCAAGTCCCAACGGAAAATTAAAATAGTTTTAGTAGATGATATTAATACGTATAATTTATATGAAATATTAAAATAATTAGAATATTTATTTTTACATAAATTTATTTTTAAAATATTGAATAAATTTATATAAAATTATATAATCATTTAATATAAAATAATTTAAAAGATAAGGTTAATGATATGTTTTCATGATGGAAAAAAATCTGAATTTTTATTATTATATAAAATTAATTTGTTATTATTGAATACAAATTGAATTATATATAAAATATTAATTTATATATAAAATATTTAAATTCATTTAAAATAATATATATTAAATTATTAAGTTATAAATAAAATATAGAGGTTTTATTAGAATTTATTTAAAAAATTTAGAGTTATACAAATTAATAAATTTTTTACCATGTTCATCATAATTTTAAAAAATATATTTTTGAAATATAAAAAACAAATTATCAGTAAAAGTTAAATATACATATTATATTTTTAACTAAATATTAATTAACTAATCAATTTTAACATTTTTTTTCAATTTAAAAAAAATCTAAAATAGATTTAAAAAAAACTCTTCTCTTCAAAAATATATTAATATCACCTTATATAAAATATTGATCACTTCAACATACTCATATAATATCTACCTATAAAATTAATAACAAATTCAACTATTGACTAAAGTCCAAACAATATATAAAGTTATCATTTAAAGGGAATATTGGATAATATGAAAATATGAATGTTCTATATAAACAATAACCTAATATGATTTCAATCGATGTCACTTTTGAATAGGAGTTTTCAATAGCAAACAAATTAGAGAGTTGAAATTTACCATTCATTCATATATAATAATGTAATATTAATGAAGTGGTTTATAAATTAAATAATATATTTTTGTTCACCACCCACGTGTTAATATAAATAAATGTTAAATATAATAATAAAATAATTGGATTCATTTATGCCAGTGCAAATCCAATCTGTTAATAGTAAAACAATATGTTTCCATACAGGGATAGATACATAATGTCAGTTTATTAAATCTTTACTTATCATACAGATTTTTTTTTAGAGGTTAAGAATCATTTATCCACTCTTTTAGTTAATCCACATCACATCCTCTCAGTAATGGCGAGTGCCCTGAGTAAAAACGTAGACTCAAAATGGCTCCTTACAGTAGGTCAACATCTACTTTTCATACTTGACTTGTTATAAATGAATTCATGTTCATCTAATTTCTGTGGGATTGTGTGATGTTCAAAATCATTTTGGGAAAATTCCGCCACATATGGTCCATTCAGCACTGCAACCACTATTCAATGCAACATATTCAAATGTTGCAGGTAACATCGTCATATCAGCACTTTTCATGTGTACTAAATTTTGGCCTCGGCCCTCACTGACTTGGTCCGCACATTAAACATTAATTTAATGCTGGACCCAGACTTGCAAAATGTGTACAAGACTGAGTTTTGTTTTAAAAACTCCTTGATTATGGAGTGCTTAACGTTTTGCTTCAAACATTTTTTCAATCCAAAAATATAGATTGATCAGTTTTTGGTTGCATTATAATTGAAATCTATTTTAATTAGTCAATTAGTGAAGATGATGGTTTGTTATACCATATAAAAATTAATAATCATTATTGTAGGTCATTTGGTTGTACAAATTAAACTTGAATTGTAATTATGACAATGTATCTATTTTATCTGTTACACCAACACAATTGACATTCTAATTATTTTCTTATTTTAATAACAAAATTATATTGAGCAAAAAGATTTTTGAAAAAAAATTGTACATTTTTAATGATCAACATATCATCAAGGATAAACAATAATTGTTTATCCATGATGATAAATCAAATTTCTGATTCTAAATATGTATAAAAACAACATAATTCTTTCCCAAAAATATCTGTTCAATATAATGAGTTGTAAAAACATCAAAACTTTTATTAAAAAAAATATAATTAATAAATTTAATAAACTAATCCAGCTCAAATATTTTTTATTTTTTTGATCTAATAAGTTAATTAATATTATAAATGTTATTAAAAATATTCAATCATTCAATTTATAGATATTTTACTCTTCTCATTATTAGTATCTCTCTGCTAACAGTGATTATGCTTCAGTTCATACCTCAACAATATAATGAAATATCCTATTTATTAGAATGTTAAAAAAGTAAGTAATAAATTTACGAACATAGTTAGTCAATCTCTTCGATCTGGTAGAGGAGAAATTATAGATATAGTCAATATCTTCAATTTTAAAAAGGAGAAATTATAGATATAGTCAATCTCTTCAATCTGATAGAGCAGTCCCCAAAAGAAATGATCAGACAAAACCAAAAGCATTACCCGGTTTAAAGAGTGGCACTACATGGCCTACACCTCTAAAAGTTGCAAATGTCAATCCTTCATATTCCTAAATTGATCCACCTACCCACCTATGTCAACACATTTTCCACTCTCAGTATTAATGATCTTAAAATTCCCCCACAGATATATATATATATATATATATATATATATATATATATATATATATATGGTATTAAATTAAATATGAATTTCAAGGACATTTTGAAATGAATAAGAGAAATTCATTAAATTCTTACTTGACCATGATGATACTAGGGCCTCCAAGGACCTTCTTTTGGGGAGTCCCATTTAAACTGTATCTTGTTGACAACACTGGAACCCTCTCATCTATATCCTCACTATTCAAAAATAATTTTTAATGATTAAATCTCCATCCATCACATCACTTCTCACTCATATATATATATAAAAGCTGGTGTAAATCTATATAAATACCTATAAACCAATATCTGAAAACTAGCCTCAATAAGCTTAAGATAGGCTGGCAATAGAGAGATCTGGAGTTTGTCCACCCATTGAAAATGTTCATGCTGCATTTTAGAACAGGCTCCTCATTTTAATTAAAGGTAGACTAAATCACAAAATTATTTTTAAAAAAAATATTTATTTATAATTAAATAAAATTTAATATTTTGTTGAGGATGAGTTATATATATATACATACACGGTTGGCACCTGTTGGGAAAAAATATTACTTGCATATGCTCCAGTTTTTGACATGGGAGCCATCGATGACATGGAGGGATCTCACAAAATCATACCTATTATAGTAAAATGCCAAATAATCATCAATAAAAGGATCATATCCACCTGCCATTCTCATCATCATCTGTATAAATAATTAAGAATATGAACAACTAGTAACAAAACATCTAAACCCAGAGAAAATAACCATGGTTGGGACATAGAAGTTTGCCTTATTTTTTGAGTATTTGAATTTCTTGGAGACTATAGGAATAATAAGTTAGAATCTGATCATAAAAACATATAATTGCGATATGTGTTTCAAATATAGTATTAAAATTTTGACTACAAAAATAGGTAAGCAGAGGGCGGACATCGGGCCTTGGGCTCCTAATCTCTCCCCAACTTCACCTGCACCTAAGATCATTGAGTCTAATTTCAACATAAATGGAAGGATCCTATACCCTCACCTTATGGATTAACTGAAGGAAGAAAGACAACAGATGATGGTGGAGAACCAATTTCAAATTTGCCCTCTCATTATTATCTTGGTTCGACTTCTTCTCCATTGAGAGACTGGGCAATAGGAGTAGATAGTCAATTTTTCATCATCCCTTGAACTGTATGACATCTAAAAGGGATTTATGCATCCATGGTATCGTAAGCAAATTTGAGTGAAATTGGCAGCCAATGACTCCATCGAACAACCTGTCAGAGTTGATCTAATGATTGCCAACGTTTCCTTTGGTTTTTACGCAGCCCATTTGTATAATTGTGGGATAAGCCTTATTTTGAGTTTATTTTTTTTGAAAAGTGATGCTGAAGTGTAGTTCACTCAGTTTTATTTTTAGACTATTAGTGTAAATATTGTTTGCATGAACAATTTTTGTGGAGATAAATTTACATAGTTAGTTAATTTTTAGTTAATATATTTTTAGAAAAAATAAAGCCTTAGAAAGGTTAGAGTTAGTTTTACTTGATATTACATGCAAATTATTATTTAGATAAATTTAAAATATTTTATTTAATAATTAGAAAAGCATGTTCACATGCAATTCTATTAATGCATTGTAATTGATCTTTATTTTCAAGAAGAAGGAGAATGATTCCAATTTTTGAAGAAGTATTTTTTATTTTTGCAATTATTATTTCTTTTGTATTATGAATATTACATATATTTGGTTGTGATTTAATTTTATTTAAAATTCTACATCTGGTATCAGAGCAGGTATTTTTATTTTGGGTTAAAAATTTAGTAGTTGGAATTTTGCCAAAAATTTATCATGTCAAATTCTAACTCCTTGCCCATTCCAAAATTTGAAGGAAATGAGTATGATTATTGGTGTATCAAAATGATGAATTTTTTGATAGGAAAATATTTGTGAGATATTATTGAATCAAGTTATGCAGAGCCAGTTGATTGGAATGCCCTCACAGTAAATGATAAAATAACTATGAAGGATGCTAAGAAGAAGAATGCTCAAGCCTTATTTCATATTCAAATAGCTCTAGATAAGAGCCTATTTCCATGAATTTCAGGAGCAAAGACAATAGAGGATGCATGGAAGACTCTAAAATAAGCTTACCAATGTAGTGATCAAGTCAAAGTTGTCAAGTTAAAAACATTGAAAAGAGAATTCGAGAATTTGAAGATGCAAGAAGCTAAAAGTGTGAGTACCTATTGTGTCAGAGTAAAAGATGTGGTCAATAAGATGGCTACACTTGGTGAAATTATGAACAATGAGGTTGTGATCAAAAAGGTGTTGAGGACTCTCACACCAAGGTGGAACCATGTTGCCATAATCATAGAAGAAAGCAAGAATTTGTCTACCCTTCAATTTGATCATCTAGTTGGATCTTTGATGTCTCATCAAGAAAGATTGAGAGATTGAATTGGGGAAAGTGATGAGAAAACTTTTTCCTCCAAATTACAAATCACATAGAATGAAGATGCCAATAGTAGCATAAAAATTAATCAAATCCAGCATAGAGGCCAAAATCAGAATTACTCAAGAGGAAATAGAGGCAGAGGTGGTTTTTGAGGAAGAGGTGGTTTCAGAGGAAGAGGTAGAGGCCAATTTGATAAAAGAAATATCCATTTGTATCATTGTAATAGGTATGTCTACTTTAATTATAAGTGTAGATTAAAAGAAGGTAATAATGATAAAAGCATTCATTATGCTCAAGAAGGTGATGAGAATCCTCTAGATAATTTGTTTTAATCTTATGAAAAAGCTGAAAATGTTTCTAAAGATGTTTGGTATTTAGATTCAGGATGTTCTAACCACATGTTAGGGAATGAAAAACTTTTTTCTATAATGGATGAAAGTCTTAAATCCAAGATCAAGCTTGGGGATGACAAATCATTGGAGATTGCTGCAAAAAGAGCTATTCAAGTCCATACAAAATAAGGTATGAAGAGTGTTAAAGACATTTATTACACTCCAAAGTTAAAGCATAATTTGTTGAGTGTTGGACAATTATGTGAGAAGAACTATAAAGTTGTATTTGAAAATCAATAATGTATAATTTATGATAAGAATCAAGGAAATAGGGTGGTAACAGTTGTGCCTATGACAAAGAATAGGATGTTCCCATTGAAGTTTGGAGAACATAACAAGAACCTTGTAAATATGGCATATGAGGATAAAATTTGGTTGTGGCATCTCAGGTATGGGCATTTAAATTTTCATAGTTTGAAGATTCTAACATTAAAACCATTAGTTTCTGGTTTGCCTAAGGTTGAAGAGCACAAGAAATTTTGTGAAAGATGTGCTAAAGGAAAACATGCAAGAGAGAAATTTCGAAAAGGTAATGCATGGAGGGCTCATTATCCACTCCAGTTAGTTCATTTAGACATTTGTGGTCCTATGCAGACAAAGAGTTTGGGTAAGTTATCATATTTCATTATTTTATTGATGATTACTCACGACAGTGTTGAGTTTATTTTTTGAAGACCAATGGTGAAGCTCTTGAGACATTCAAGAGGTTTAGATCCCATGTAGAAAATGACAAAGGGTGTAAAATCAAATGCTTAAGGACTAATCATGGAGGAGAATTTTGTTCAAAAGCTTTTCAAGGTTATTTCGATATGCATGGCATTAGAAGACAACTCACCACTGCATACACACCTCAACAAAATGGTGTAGCTGAAAGGAAGAATCGTACAATGGTGGAGATGGCATGAAACACACTAAAAATAAAAGGATTAATCAATTCTTTTTGGGGAGATGCAGTTGCTATAGCAGTAAATGTTCTCAATCAGAGTCCCACTAGTGCACTTGACAAGATGACTCTGTATGAAGCCTGGTATGAGAAAAAGCTAAATGTTAATTATTTTAAAGTTTTTGGTTGTTTAGCCTATGTTCATGTTCTTGATCAAAAGAGGAAAAATTTAGATCCCAAAAGTGAGTAATGTATTTTTGTTAGATATAGTGAGGAAAGTAAGGCTTACAGGTTATATAATCCTCTCACTAATAGGCTTATTGTGTCAAGATATGTGATTTTTGATGAAGGGGAAGTTTATGGTCATCAAAAAGGCCATATGGAGAAATCAAAATCTGTCTTAAATGAAGTTATTATGGATGATATTGATCATGGGCAGCCCACTAATATTTCTATTCCAAGTGCTACAAATCCACCAAGTAACCCCTCATCTAGTTGTTCAATTCCAAGTGTATGTCCAGATTCAAGTCCTAGTTCTACAAGGAAGGTAAGAAGTTTGAGTGACATTTATCAAAGGAGTTCAAATCAAGCACATGAAGAAAATCCAAAAGGTGAGACACTAAATTTTGCTTTACTTACTAAGGCTGATTTTGAACCATCATGTTTTGAATATGCATATATTAATAAAGTTTGGATGCAAGCAATGCAAGACGAGATGGATTCTATTCACAGGAATGACACTTGGGAGCTTACAAAGCTTCCACATGACAAGAAGAAGATTGTTACCAAATGGGTCTACAAGACTAAGTGTAACAGTGATGGAAGTATTGAAAGGCATAAGGCGAGATTAGTTGCTAAAGGCTTCACACCGAAGTATGGCATTGATTATGAAGAGACATTTACACCAGTAGCAAGACAAGAGACCATTAAAATGTTGATTTCATTAGCAGCTCAAAATAATTAGAGCATCCATCATATGGATGTGAAAGGTGCCTTCTTAAATGGGCACTTAGAAGAAGAAGTATATGGGAATAGCCACAAGGTTTTGAAGTGCAAGGAAAAGAAAATCATGTCTACAAATTAAAGAAGGCTTTGTATGGCCTTAAAAAAGCACCAAGAGCATGGTATGATAGGATTGATGGATATTTTCAAGAGAATGGCTTTCAAATAAGTAAGAGTGAATCTACCATTTACTACAAATAAAAAGTTAATGATATTGTAATTGTAAGTTTGTATCTTGATGACTTGTTGTATATGGGTAGTAGTTCTATGATGAAGGATGAATTCAAATTTTCCGTGATGAATGAATTTGAGATGAAATATTTAGGCCTCATGAAATATTTTTTAAGAATGGAGGTTTATCAAAGGGAGAATAAAAATTTTATTTGTCAAACAAATTATGCTAAAGATATGTTGAAGAAATTTGATATTGTTGATTGTAAACTAGTCTCCACTCCAGTTGCTCATGGAGTTGTGTTGTGTAGAGATGATGTTGCTAAAAGAGTTGATGAGATAGCCTATATAAGTATTGTTGGAAGCTTAATGTTTCTAACTCATACAAGACCTAATATTACTTGATCAGTTTCACTTATTTCAAGTTACATGGTAGAGCCATCAGAAATACATATGAAGGTAGCTAAGAGAATTTTGAGGTATGTGAAAGGCACTATAGATTGTGGTATTCATTAATACACTTCTAAAAGGTTCAATCTTATTGGTTTTAGTGATTCTGATTGGGGAGGTAGTTTGGATGACCAAAAGTCAACATTTGGGAATTGTTTTTATTTTGGTTCTAGTTTGATTACTTGGAGCTCAAAGAAGTAAAATATGGTTGCCCTTTCTTCTACAGAAGTAGAGTATGTTGTAGTCACTTTAGAAGGTACACAAGCATTATGGCTTAGAAAACTTCTTGAAGAAATTGGAGATATACAAGTTTAGTCCATAGTTATTTTTTGTGATAACATTAGTGCTATTAAATTGGCCATGAATCCATTCCATCACAACAAGACAAAACCATTTGATATAAAGCATCATTTTATCTGAGATTTAGTGCAGATGAAGGTAGTAGAATTGAAATACATCAACACTAAAGAATAGTTGGTAGATATCTTCACAAAAGTAGTTGCAATAGATCAGTTTCTGACACTCAGAGATCAAATTATGAGCCCACTCAGCATCAAGGAGTATGTTGAAAAGTGATGCTGAAGTGCAGTTCACTCAGTTCTATTTTTAGACTATTAGTGTAAATTTAGTTCACGTGAACAGTTTTTGTGGAGCTAAATTTAGACAGTTAGTTAATTTTTAGTTAATATATTTTTAGAAATAATAAAGCCTTAAAAAGGCTATATTTAGTTTTAGTTGATATTACATACAAATTATTATTTAAATAGATTTAAAATATTTTATTTAATAATTAGAAAAGCATGTTCACATGCAATTCTATTAATACATTATAATTGATCTTTATTTTCAAGAAGAAGGAGAATGATTCCAATTTTTGAATAAGAAGTATTTTTTATTTTTGCAATTCTTATTTCTTTTGTATTATCAAAAATAGGTAAGTAGAGGGTAGACATTGGGCCTTGGGCTCCAGATCCCTCCCCAACTTCACCTACACCTAAGATCATTGAGACTAATTTCAACATCTATGAAATGATCCTATACCCTGACCTTATGGATTAACTGAAGGAAGAAACACAATAGATGATGGTGGAGAACTATTTTCAAAATTTCCCTCTCCTTATTATTATCTTGGTTCAACTTCTTCTCCATTGAGAGACTGGGCAATAGGAGTAGATAGTCAATTTTTCATCATCCCTTGAACTGTATGACATCTGAAAGGGATTTATGCATCCATGGTATCATAATCAAATTTGAATGAAATTGGCATCTAATGACTCCATCAAACAACCTGACATAGCTAATCCAATGATTTCCAACACTTCCTTTGATTTTTACAAAGCCCATTTCTACAATTGTGGGATAAGCCTTATTCTGAGTTGATTTTTGGCATGGATGAAGAGATGACAATAAGATGCAATGGAGAAAATAGAGTTAAATGCTAGCTTGAAGTTGTTAGATATAATGTTTGGAGGCATGCTGACACCACTGCTAGTGCTACCGCTGATTCCCCTGTCATGTTATACTATATCTATTTTGTACCCCTTTCCATGAAAGAAACACAAATTAGAATATCAAATTTTTTTAGCCTTATGATTTGCACGACTCTATCACCATATTTATTTATTTATTAACAAATCTAACATTGTACTTTGGATGACATCATCCATTTGCCCTTTAATAACATGTAAAAGATTTGGTGCAATGAAAATAAATATAAATGAATTTTTCCTCATTTTTGTTAAGAAATGCGCAACTCAAGTTTTGGAAATATGTAAAAAAATTATGCACAAAAAATAATGATTCTGGTTGATCCAAAATATAAAATTTAATCGAGGGTTAAAGATAATTGAAGGGTTTATTATACCCTTGTGTACCCTCTGGGACTAATAAACAAACTGATCAAAATGCTACAAGAGGTTGAATCGTGATGGTGTGGAACACATGAGTGGGATTGAGTTTGCCAAATTTAACTAACTAATGTCCAATCTAGATCTTGACTAACATATGGTGTGAAGGTTTTGGTGCAAATGTGAATGACTATCAATTGAAACCTAAAATTTGTGAGAAATTTCTTAATGTTGAAAATGCATTGCAACTACAAAGACCATCATACAAACCTACATTCCCAGAATGCAGACCTCCTTCACTATTGCATTCATGTGTGACCAGAATGCACTTTCCTAAGGTAAAGATGACTGTACTAACTCCCAATGCTCATAGGAATTTTTCATTTGATGTAAATGTATCAACATGTATATCAATTATAGGAATTTGGCATATGCTTGCAAAGTGATTGATGCTATGAGGAAATGAGATGATTTTGCATCGACTAGGTATCCAATACAATCAGTTCACCATTGCTGACAAAATCCCAGTCTAGGCCAAAATAAGAGCTTCTAAATGGGATATGTGGCAAGGTCTAAAATATATTTTTTTTTAAATGACACAACTAGATGGTGTCTTAAGAGGTACAGTAAACAAGTTTATTCATGAAATGGATTTGTTGAAAAGACTAGGACCATAGACCTAGTTAAGTATAGCATGGATAAGATGGCAAAGAAATAGGTGTAGGTCAAACTTCACAACTTTTGCAAATATTAGTTGGGTGTGATGGAATGACATGAGACAATGTATGATCTATAAATATGAAAAGGTTGATCCACAGATCATAAGGGAGAATGAATTTAATTGTCACAATAGAATTCAGATGTAGGGGATATTATAAGACCACACTACAAGGCTAATGGACTATTCAGTACATACAAATTAGTAAGAGTAAAATGTCTTAGGAATCTCAAATGAACTATTTTTTTACCTCTTTTTTTGTTATATATTTTTTAATTCTTCATGTGATATAATAGAGCATATTAGAATAACAGAGTATTAACAAATAGCAATATAAGTCAACACCACCACCTATTAAAAAATAACAATATATGTCAACAACAAAAACTATTATTATTCAAAGATAAAAATATAGCATAATGATAAATACATAACATGAAGCCACTGGCTTTTGCTTCGATATATTCATGTAGTCTCAAGAAAACACACTCAAGACAATAGATCATTAGTTGCAAATGAGGTTAGCTCCATCCCACTATGGTCACCAAAATGGATCCTAATAAAAATTCAAGTAAAATAGATTTAAATGCAAATAATACCCGAATCTCTACAAAGATCCTGATATGAGAGAATTTAGAAGAGCGATTAAAATTTTAGATTGGAATTACCATCATTTTTCTCCTCCTTTAGCTTCTCTCCAGGAAGTTCTAATGGTCTATCAAATGTAACTTGACCTGGATGTTTGAATTGTTTGCTCAATGGCCCAAAGATGGATGATTGGATGAGGCTGGTAGTGACTTGGATGAATGCAAGGGAGCTTGGTATGGATGCAAGATGGATATTGGAGGCTAAGGAAATTAAGACAACATGAATACAAGTTGTTTCCTTCTTCTTGATTGTCTCCCCATGCTTGGGGCATGCCTCTATTTAAAAAGGTCTTTGGAAGGTGCTAAAAGGGGTTTGAGAGGTATATTTTCCCTCTCTAATTTTGTATTTGAAGAGGAGAAGGTTCTAGAGGTGGGAAGCCTCTAGAACTTTTGGGAGGGAATATATTACCAATAAATTGATAAAATTAAGAATTTATGTGGAAATAGGGTTTAGGGTATACCTGATTTTAAATAATTATAAAATTGGGAAAGTGGGATATTTCATAGGATTTATTGATTAAGGGGTAATTTTAATTAAGTGACAATATTAAGCCTAATGCTAGTGAGCAGAATTAAGTGCATATAGTTCCTGTTATCACCCAAATTTTCACCGTTGGAAGATTTTTCAATACTTCCAAATTTGAGGTAACATCAGGATAATCTTAGTCTATGGCTGACCTAATAGGTGGATTGAATATCTAGGTTATATGGATAAATCCCCTTGATGTATCATTTAGGCTCATTCACTAATCTATCAACTTGTTAGGAAAAAAGAGAAACCTACTCTAATGGAGATGATGCACCAAAACTAATTGACAACTACCAACTAGATTTATGTGCATATCAACCATGAAACTAACCTAAACACACACTACTCCTAATCTTCCTCTCTACATCAGCACTTCATATGGAGGTTGTAAAATATGTTTGGGTTAGGAGACTAATAAAGAGGCCATAGAATGACACTAATGAGTAGACAACTCACTCAACCTTCAAACTTCACTTGGACACTTCACTTGGACACTTTACATGACCTACAAATAATCTTTCAAACTCCATATGAGTGTTAGAAAAGGACATGCTAAGGAAGACTAAGCAAACACTTGACAAGATCAACTCATTATGTAAGCATACTCAATATAGTCAAAGGAGGAGGTAATAAAAATATTTTTTCATTGATAAAAGTCATAAAAAATGGGTATGGATTCACTATACCCAGGTGGAGGATGAAAACAAATCCAAACAAGGCTTCTTAAATAAAGAAAATGAGAATATAAGAAAGAGAGAGGCATAGAAGAGAGTCATGACAAGTGTCTAACATCTATGGCAAGGGTTACAATCAGTAATGGAGTTATTAAATTGTCACATAACACCTTTAATGACATTTTTTGCTGTCCTAAATATGCCTTCCTCTTCCTAATGGCATAGTAGTTTGTCCACTTGCTTGACACCTCTTGCTTCTTCAAACTATCTTTTTGTTGGCTTAGAAGGTGACAAGTGGCACTTTTTATCATCAATTCATGTTTAAATAATCTCTCCCCTTGTTATTGACACCTTTTATTTGTTTTATAATCTACTAATACTAACATTAAAATGATGATTATACCTCTTAGGTGTGTAAAAACCCAATTTGTCTTAAAACACCTATCTTGCCCAAATTGATCAAATCTTGATTTCACCTTTATGAGTTTAATATATATTCATATATGTAATTTATTAGTCATATCATCACTAAATAAACTCATTTCCATTGATCAAATACTCGCCAAGACTTCATTTTGCACCCTAAATTCTCACTTACCTTCAATTCCTTATGGCCTAGAAAACAGACAAAGCTCCTTGTGTAAGACAATGTAAAAATGATATTATAAAAATAATCATGGATTTGAGTACCCAATATTCCCTTAGATCTTTTTAACAAATTTTATATCCATATCCTGAGTATACGTACACTTATTCACCTATTTTCTCTTTCTAATTAGGTCTCAATTTGGCCTTTAGCCCTAGAAACTGAGATTTGGCTCAAATTAACTCCCACACATGTTAAACCCAAAATAATTATTTGATTCACTTTTTAGACCCTATGACCATGTTCCATGTCAAATTTGAGGACCTTAGACCTTGTACGTATGTGTGAACCATGAAATGGATAAAACCTTAGCCTAAGTGCTTGTACATGCATGAGAGAATATAAAATTAGTTTCTCAAGAATTTTTCAAGTTATAATTCTTGAAAATATGTTTTTAGGCTTGAAACATCATCATAAAACTCAACCTACTGAGGACAATCTCTAGATTTGTACTTTTAGGTCTATAGATAGATTTCTTGACTAAGAAAATAGTGATTTTCTCCCTTTTTGACCCATTTATTGACTTGAATGGCTCATAGACATTATTAGGAAACCTATATAAGTTTATATAAGATTAATTAACCTATATCAAATATTTATAGGCAATTTACATGGTTTGGAGACCATTCTTTACCCTACACTCTCCCAATGAGCCTATAACCATGTCTTTAAGATAATTACGTATAGTTTATACCTTGCACATCACAACCAAGGGTATACGAGGGTGATAAAAAGATTTATTAAGATCACTAAATTAATTTTGAGGTAATTAAAATCAACCTTAGGCACTTATAATGACAATCTCCTCAAATGGGTCATTTGAATGTTTCTTGGAAACCTCTAAGTGCCTTGCACACTTAAGGATTGTGCATAAAGCTTATGTCCTAAATGATCAAAAAAATTCCATGAAGCATTAGTTACTAATGGTTCCATATTATTATTAATATCTCAAAGTCACCATGGATTATTTCATGAAATATGTGAACATCTCAAACTTCTTTTTGAGTTGGCAGAGTATGTGCACGAGATAGAGAGATAGGTTTTAGGCATGATCAATTGCCTTGATGTTTGGTTTTGAATTAAAAACACCTTTGGGAGGTATTTATAATACATCATGACCCATTTAAATATTATTATTACCCATATTTTTCTCTAAACCTGTTGTATCTTCCATTAGTTTATACTAGAGTTTATGAGCACACCAGCATTCTTGACCCTAATAGCCTTTGTTATCCCTTTTTACTCATTGTTGAGGAGTTCAAAGCTTCATAGAATTATTACTTGAATTAATAATCACCTTCCTATGGAATATATTTTTCTAATTTACCCTCAAACATTTAATAACTTGTATGTATCTATGCATTTCTCACACAACCCTATGCGTGCAGTGTTGGTTCCTTGACTATTGGTCATTGAGATGGGTCTGTTGGAGTTCTAAAGTGAGACTCCAATTCAATGTTTAGTTTTCATACATATTAAATAAATATCATACTATCTTTAAAACTTTCTTTAACATTCCTTCAAAATCATACAACTGATGTTATCTTCACTTATGCTCATGATAGGCCTGATTGTAGGTTTATGAGACTGTAGGGTTGTAAGTTGAAAATATACCTCATCCTATCAGTACTATAGGCACCTTGGGGATTTGAAAAATATTTGAAATATTTTATTCTTAATATTTTTTGTCTCAAAAAATCATCCTTGACATGTGTTGATCTCTTCTTCAAAGTGGCACAAGAGACCATTCACTTTACTTACTATGCAATCATCCCTAAAACTACCTATATCAGCTCATCAACATTTATTAACACATTGATACACATTTTATACCTAAATAAACTCATTATAACTTCCTTTACACCTTGATAACTTATTTTATAGTTCTTAAAAATATCATTATGACCTCATGTTGGCCAGCTAGGCTTGTAAGGCACTTAGGCTGATTTTACTTGCTACTAGCCATTATAATGACCATGAGACATCCTTAGAAATATGAATCCAAGTTGATGAGCATATTTTATGGTTTTAAATCCATGTTATGCAATTGTTCAGATCAAATAGGCTAGTTCAATCCCTCTTTAATGACCATATCATATCGCCTTTTTCTCACAAGCACGTTATGACTGTCTTGTATTTCAAACATGTAAAAGCACTTTTAAGTAAAATGAGTGATTTTTTAGATGTAATTGGATTTGAAAAAAACAAAAAAAAACCTTATTTCATGGTCTTAACCTGTTCAACATGATTAAAACCTTATTTTTTTGCTTGAAATCTCTAAAAAACATAGTATTTCACATGTTCGTATAGGTGATTGTACCATCAAATTTATGTAGAGGCCCTTCATGAAGTGTATAACATGATATAAGTTTTTAAATGGAAACTTAGATGCATTTCGAACCATTTATTTCCTTTTTCTCTCCTCAAGTTGATATTAGGGTTTAAGAAGGGTTTTGAGTGAGTTAGGTTCTTAACGTTTGTTCTTAGAGGTTACCCCTTGTATCTAAGAACTAATGGAACTAAAATAAATTAAAATCACCCCCAAAACATCCTTGAAGAGGATTTTACCACATGCACCTTGTCTATACATTTGTGAGAAAATGAAGTTGTCATTTGAACTATTGTAAACTATATTAGGAACTCAAGAGAAGTTTGGATGCATTTGTTGCCTTCTTAAGACCTGTAAAAGCTTTATAAACTTGGAGATTACCTAAGAGATGTGGATGAATATTCATACATCCATTTAAAGTTGAATATGAACTCTTTTTTCCCATACAAGCACTCAAACTAGATTTTATCTTATTTTCCACTTAAAAGTCGCTTTGGAACCTTATGAGATGCAATTGAGATCAACATATGTCTAATGACCTCACAGAGATGAAAAACATCTTGTTAATACTTATTCAATATTTAAACTACATATTTACCATTTAAATTAATTTTGCATACAAGATTAGTGCCTTGAGAAGGCTTGATTTGGACACAATGGAAATCTAGGTTTCTCCAAAAAACATAAAAATGCTAAAATACCTTAATTTCTTCAAAAAAGTTTAACGAGATTTAAAATAAGTGACGAAGTGAAAGTACTAACATGAAATACCATATACCATCTTTAAACATCATTACATACCCCTAAGACCCAATAGACTGACTCTGAAGGCATTAGAATGCTTGAAGAAAGACACTACCTTAAAAAATGCTAATAAAGTTAACAAAATCTTTATTAGGACCTTGAAAATTGTGATATTCAAGTTTGAAACTAGGGTTGAATTTTGTTGGCTTGAGGGAAAAATAATAGTAAACAATTTAGTGATTCATAGGGGTAGCATGCTTGTTATGCTAAAAGACTAGTAGCCTTGTCCTTCTATTGGGCAATAGAGTCACTTGCACTTTACTACAAACCTGATTTAACCTTAACTTTGGATGTAAGAGTCTTGAAAAATTAAATATAATTGATTTACCCTCCCAAACCCAAAAATACAAAGGAAAACGCACACAACAAGATGAAAATAAGACACACACCACACTTGTGTTATGAATCACTTTGGAAAAACAACAAAATAAACAACCTACTATGTACAAACTAGACAACAAAGTTTGATCCTCTTGGATCAAAAGGGAAAATTCTGAAATATTCTTATTCATGTGATGATCAAGGATGTGAAACATGCTACCTCTTGGACCTTTATTATTTTGGGCTCCTCTACTTCTTGATTTCCAATCCTCTTGGCATACTTTCAAGTGGATCATTAACATCAAATGTAATCGTAATGAACACAAATTTATATTGACCTTCAACACTTACCCCATATTAATGTTCCATGTTAGGATAGCTCTCTAGTGTTACTATGGCTACAATTTAAACCTTTGATGACTCATTATAATTATGACTTTCAATGTTTTCACTTTTATTAGTTTCTTCTTGAACATGTTCACTTGAAAGTGTAGGTCTATCATCCAAAAATCAAGCAAAAATTTTGAAGCTCTTCCCAAAAGGTAGCTTCCTCTTGGTCATTTGAAAGGATGCCAACCTCAATCTCATTTATGTCATTCTCTTAAGGAACAATAGGCTCATTAAATTATTTAATTGAACCATGGTCTAGTTTATTTTGGAATCTTTAATCTCTATCACTTGCTCATAATACTCAATAGGGATAATGACCAAAGTGTATTCATGAAAGCTTACCTCATACCTAGTTGCAACATCACTCAAGAACACCATGTCATCATTATATCCTTCAAGATATACCTCATGCTCCATACTATTAGTCTTCTCATATTTTTATTCAAGAGATTCAATACTATTGAACACTTTAAGCTCTCCCATGAAGACATGGTAAAGTTGCTACCATGACTTCTCTTCATCTTGCTTATCAAGGACTATCACTACTTCTTCATGCTTACATGGAACTATAGATTGATAACGTATATCTTACTTAAGGCTACTTCTTGATGGTTCCATTATAATCAAGTCCTCTAACTCTTTTTTTATATAATAGATAGGATCATCATCTTCAATGATGTAAGGCACTTCAAAGAAAAGATTTATCTTTTCTTGGTCATTTTAACACTCCTGAAGATTCTCCAAGTGCACCTCAACTATTATACCTTTATTCATGACTATCATGTCATCATCCACTCTCTGTTAAAGTTTAAAACTATGCCAAACCTATCTCTTGTCTTATTTTATAGTATAATGAAGACTACCAATGGTAAGTTTCTCGTCATATTTATTCATAACATCTTCTTCACCTCCTTCTTGAGGCTCTTTTGTAGCTGACAACCTCATTTTCTACCTTCAAAACCATATTTTCTTTTTTACAAAAGGAGGGGGTGGGAGGGAAATATAACTCATATGTTTGAAAATCGATAATATATCCATACAACTTAGGATTTTAGGTTTAGGCTTATTGGAAGATTTGTTGAGAGGATCTTGAAGAAGATGAAAATAATTCATTGGCTTGACTTATAACACGTTCTCTCTTTCTTGGTATTGGATGGTCATAAGAAAAGAATCATTCACAAGGGTTAGCATGATGTAATCAGGAATCATAGTCTAAGAAGGCTTCCAATATGGAGTGATCTTGGGTTCCAGAAGAAGGGTGGGTGTAGCTTGAAGGAGACTTGGAACCCAAGGAGATTGAATAGGAGTAGGTGAAGGTATATTGGAAAGATGTGATTGGATTTGTTACTTTTCCCATCTCACTAACCTATTATCCATACATTAAGTTATGTCTCTTATTTTTAGCATTTCACTTGTTAGGACATGTTCGTTTTCTCTTTCAAACAATGCCCACTCCCCCCTTACAAAATGTAATATTCTATATTTTGAACAAGATGACCAAGCTCAATTCTTGCATCCATATTCTTCATTACTATTTCATTCTTTTGAATTTTCATGAGCAACTGAGTGTCATGTTCTTTCCTAGCTTGAACCTTCCTAGTTATAGATTCTTCTTCAAATATCAACTCTTGATAATATACAAAGGTCTGATATTCAAGTTCTTCATGTTACTTATTTTATTCTCTCATTCTATTGTTCTCCTCCATTTTCTTCTCAATATCAACAATCATATTTTTAACACCTTTTTAGGTTAAATAAGAAGATAATGACCTTTCCAAGGTTGTTTGAAAGTATGCATAGGAGTAGGATGGGAATAAATGATATGAAAAGGTTGATATGTTTCTAGAGGGATACTTGAGGAGAAGTCATGAACATCATCAATCTGATATGAAGAATATGCAAGTGTAGGATATGCATTTTCACCAAATGGAGATTGAGAATACATACCAATTTCATATTTTTGGGCACTTGGACTACTTATGCCATCTGTAGTTCATTTAGAGTCACCATTTATGTTTTTTGAATGCCTCCAAAGCCTGATATGTCCAAGGACAACAACAAAAATTATTTAAATACTTTAGAACTTTGTCCCACTGGGCACGCTAGAACTGTTATCACCCAAATTTGCACCCTTAGAAGATTATTTAAGCCTTCCAAATTTTTGGTAACATGGATACAATCCTAAGTTATTAGTGAACAAATAGGTGGATAGAATCTCTAAGTTATAGGGATATATACCCTTGATTTATCACTTAGGATCATTCATTAATTTATCAAATTGTTAGGAAAAGAGATAGAATCCTACTCTAATGGAGGTGATGCACCAAAACTAATTGACCAATACCAACTAGTTGCATGTGCATATCAACCATGAAATTAATCTAAATAGAAAATAATCCCAATTTGCCTCTCTACATCAACATTTCATTATAGAGGTTGTGAAATACTTTTGGGTTATGAGTACTAATCAAGAGGCCATATAATGACACTAATGACTAGACAAATCCCTTAACCTTCAAACTTCACTTAGACACTTCACATAAACAACAAAGAATCTTTCAAACTACATATGAGTGTTAGAAAAGGATAACATGTCAAGGAAGACTAAGCAAACACTTGACAATATCAACTAGTCATACACACATACTAAGTATAGTGAAATGAGGAGGTAAAAATAGTAGTTCTTCATTGATAAATGGCATATAAATGGGCAAGTATTTTCCATACATAGGTGAAGGATGAATATAAATTCAAATAAGGATGCTTAAATAGAGAAAATGAGAGTATAAGAAGGAGAGAGTAATAGAAGAGAGTCATGACAAGTGTCTAGGATCTATGGCAAGAGTTAAAATAAATAATGGAGTTATGAAACAATCTCATGAGACCTTTAATGCCATGTTTTTCTCTCTCAAAGATTCTTTACTCTTCCAAATGGCATAGGAGTTTGTCCACTTGCTTGACACCTCTTGTTTCTTCTTCAAATTATCTCCTTCTTGGCTTGGAAGGTAAAAAGTGGCATTCTTTATCATCAATTCATGTTTAAATGATCTTTTCCCTTGTTTTTGATACATTTTATTAGTTTTAGAATATCCTAATATCAACATTGTAATGATGATTACATCTCTTAAGTGTCTTGAAACCCAATTTGTCTTATTATGCCTATCTTGCCCAAATGGATTAAATCTTGATTTAAAATTTATGAGTAAAGTATATGTTCATGTATGGCATATATTAGTCATACAAGAAATAAATCAACTAATTCAAACCCATCAAACACTCTCCAAGACTTCATTTTGCACCCTAAGCTCTCTTTTGCCTTCAATTCCTTATAGCCTTGAAAACTGATAAGATAATTGTGTAGGATAATGTATGAATTATCTTGGAAAAATAATAAATGTTTTGAGTAACAAGTATCCCATTACATATATGTAATAAATCTTATGAACAAAACCTGAGTAGAAGTCCACCGATTCACATATTTTTCTCTCTCTAATTAGGCCTCTAGGCCTAGAAACTGAGATTTGGCTCAAATTAATTCCAACACATGTGAAAATCAAAATAATAATTTTATTAACTTTTATGACTCCATGAAAATTATCTATGTCAAATTTTAGGACCTAATACCTTATACGAATGTGTAAACCATGAAACATCTAAAGCCCTAGCGTAGATGCTTGTACATGCATGAGAGGTGATTGAAGTAGTTTATCAAGAATTTTTAAAGTTATAATGATTTTAAATGATATATTTAGGCCTGAAACATCATAATACAATTCAAACTATTGAGGAGAGGCTCTCCATTTGTACTTTTAGGTCTATAAATAGACTTCTTGACTAACAAAATAGTGAATTTCTCCCTTTTTGACCCACTTAGTGACTTAAGTGGCTCATATACTTTATTAGGAGAAATGTATAAGTGTTTATAATATTAGGTAACCTATATAAATTGTTTATAGTCCTTTTTATTTCCTTTGGAGACCATTATTTACCTTGCACTCTCCCAAATGAGCCTACAACCATGCTTTTAAGATAATTTCATATAGTTTCTACCTTGCACATGCCAACTGAAGGTATGAGAGGGTGATAAATGAGGTTATGAATATAAAAAAATTAATTTATAGGTCATTTAAATATACCTTAGTCACTTATAAGCACAATCTCCTCAATCAGGTTGTTTGAAGGTTTCTTGGCTTGTGAGTGCCTTGCACACTTAAGGATTATTCATAGAGATCAGGCCCTAGATGAACAATACAATTACATGAATAATTAGTTAATAATTATTCACTCATATTAATAATAAATTAGGTCACCATGTATGCCTTAATGAAACATGTAAACATCTCAAACTTCTTGAGTTGGCTGACTGTGTGCATGAGATAGAGAGGTAGGTTTTAGGCATGATCAATTGTCTTGAAGTTTGGTTTTGATTTAAAAAAAATTTATGTAGGTATGTATAATAAATAATTACCCATTTTAATATTCTTATTTCCACTCTTCTTCTAAAAACCTACTACAACTTTCATTAGTTCATACTAGAGTTTATGAGGACACTAGTATTCTTAACCCTAATAACCTATGTTAGCCCTTTTTCCTTACTATTGAGGAGTTAAAAACTTCATATAATTTTTCCTTGAAGTCCCAATCACATTTATAGGTCCTATATGTTTCTAATTTACCCTCAAATATCTAAGAACCTATAAGTATCTATGTATTACTCATACAGGCCTATGTGTGCAATGTTGCTTCCTTGACTGTTGGTCATTGAGATGGCTCTGTTGGAGTTATAAAGTGAGTCCCAAACTCAATATTTAGTATTAATATAAATTAAATACATATCATACTATAAACATTTCTGTAACATTCTTTCAAAGCCATACAATTTATGTTATCTTCACTTATGGTCATGACAAGCCTGACTGAAGGTTTATTAGACTCTTGGGTTGAAAGTTTACAATATACCTCTTCCCATAAATAATCTAAGAACCTTGGGGATTTGAAAAATATGATAAATAGTTTATTCATATTCTTATTAATCTAAAAAAAGCTTCCTTTACATGTGTTGATCTCTTCTTGTGATTGCTTCTTTAAAGTGACACACGAGACCATTCACTTTCCTTACTATGCAATCATCCATAAAACTACCTCTATCAACTCATCAACATTTATTGACACCTTTATACACCTTTAAAACCTTAATAAAATCATTATGACCTCCTTGACACTTTTCTAACTTGGTTTTTAGTCCTTAAGAATATCATTATGACCTCATGTTGGCCAACTAGGCTTGTAAGTCACTAAGGCTCGTTTTACTTGCTATTAGCCATTATAATGGCCATGAGACCTCCTTAGAACTATAAAATTAGGTTGATGAGGATTTTTTATGGTTTATAAGACATGTTATTATATTTTTTAGATCAAATATTCTAGTTTTGTCCCTCTTCAGTGACCATATCAACTTTGTTTCACAAGCACCTTATGACTATCTTGCATTCCAAACCTATAAAATCACTTTCAAAGGAAAATGAGTGAATTTTTAGACCTGAGGGGGTGTGAAAAAAACCACAACACCTTCCTCCATGATATTAACCTATTCAACATGCTCAAAACTTTATTTTTTTTCTTGCAATCTCTATAAAACATAGTATTTCACATTTCCATACAAGTGACTGTATCATCAAATTATGTGTAGAGGCCATTCATGAAGTTAAAATGATATATTTGTTTCCATGGAATATTAGATGTATTTGTATCCATTTATTTCACGTTTTTTCTCATCAGGTTGATATTAGGGTTTAATAAGGGTTTTTGAGTGACTTGTGTTTTTAGTGTTTATTCATAAAAGTTACCCCCTGTATCTAAGAACCAATAGCATTTCTAAAAAATGAGATAATACCCCTAACATCCTTGAATATTATTTTACCCCATGCACCCTATCATAACATTTGTGAGTAAAGGAAGTTATCATTTGAATTGAAAAAAAATATGTTTATCCCCTGTATCAGTCCTCCTTTCTCTTTTTACATGGCTTTGATACCACTGTTAGCTCTAGAGGCAATGGAACAATAACTGAGAAACTACATTTTAAGTAAAGATTTCATAAAAATGTGAGCTTGTATTATTTTGAGATAGTTTTTACAAAAAGGGTGAAAATTTGAATAAGGTTTTCATGGGGTGGTTATGGGACCGACTATTTCATGTGAACCAACTAAAAACTAACAAGACATAAAATAAATTCTAATATAAACCTAAAAATTCATAATTTAAATGTGATTAGATCAACCAATCCAACATAAATTACTCTCCTTTGTCTAAAAAACCCTAGGTATGCTTGTGAGGGCTAGAAACTTGAAAAAGTGAGGAAAGTGTAATGAGATAAGCTAGCCCCAATCACCATCATTTGATGATTGAATATTGCCTACATATTTGATACTTGGATGAGGGAAATTAAACCACATGTAGTTCTCCTACCTAGTGTGATTTTACAATTGTGCTCCTTCATTATAGGTATGTAACCAATGATTTGGATTTGATACTTGAAAATGATTATTTTTAATTGGGTTTAATGTACTTATGACTTGGATTGTGACTATTCCTAGTGATATATTTATAATTTGAGAATAATAGGGTGTATTTTTTTATGTGAAATAATTTATAGATTTGTTCCAGATAACTATCTAGTCCCCTTTGAATTAAACCTTGATCTATTTATATACAAGTTGAATTGGGTAATTTATCATGCCACTAACACACTAACAAAATTGACTGACCCTAAGGTGGGAGTTAATTTTATAAAATATTCATTGTTAGGAGTGGGTCAATACAGACCAGATCAAGTCAGTATCAACTTATGATACTGAAAAAAATAGTAAAACAAACCTATCTATAAGAGGATTAAATTAAGAGTCTGATGATGTTTGTACAAGATATTTATAAAGTTTACGACAAGTAATGATATTATTGAAGGTGTTTAATAGTAGAATGAAAGTGTTAAATCATAAGATAACATGTGAGTATGAGAGAATGACAGATTTGGTCCTTGTTTGAGTGCTCAAGTCATGTGTGGTAAATTTGTGTTAAGCTTCGCATTTTTAAGTAATAAAGACTATATTTTAGTATCTATAAAAAGAAATAAGTTATAATGCATGCAAGTATCAGCCACAATACCATAAATGTCATGAAATTACATTAACATAGATTTTTTGCTTGGGTTTCCAAGAACCCAAAAAGTTTTAATCTTCTTTTTACTAGATAGATTCTTCAAGATGGAACTCATTATAGAGTTTAAGAATAATAGTGATGATACCCATATTGAAAATATATTTTTCAAAGAGATTATTATATTACATGAATTTCCAAGGAGTTTTTTGTTAGTTAGGGACACTATATTTAGAGGGCATTTTTATAGGTCTTTATGGAAGAAACTGGGTGCCAATTTGATTTTTAGCTCTACATAACTTTCACAAATTAATGGGAAAAAATAAGTAGTGAATAAGAGTTGGGAAATTTATTAAGGTGATCTATTGGTGATAAATCCAATTAATGGGATTTGATACTATTGCAAGAAAAAAATATAAAATTATTTAGTGAACATGACCACTAGTAAAACACCAATTCAAATTGTGTACATGGATACAGTCCAAGGGGTGCAATAGAAATGTTAAATACCAAGGATATGGGTGTGAAGAGTTTAAAATCTAGAGATTATACATAATTCATGTATGATCTGCATCAAAAAGTGAAGGAAAAACTTGAACAAAGCAATCAAGGTTATAAATAGCATGCCAATAAAAAAAATTGATAAATAATTCCATCTTAGGCACTTAAAGCTAACTCATTTTAGAAAGGATATGTTCTTGAAAAGAACATATAACAATTTTAAGTGGAAAAAAAAAAGACCTTGGAAAGTCGTAAAGGTTTTTTTTCTAATGTTTATGAGCTAGAATTTCCTAAACGGATTGACATATCCAAAATTATAAATATTAGTGAAGTGTATACCTTGCATGAGAAAGAGGCAACCTCTAAGAAATAAGGATATGGTATACATAACACAAAATATAAATAACATATAATATAAAAAGAGAAAGAAGAAAATGAATCAATTATTGACTCAAGGGTTGTCAAAAACACTACAAGAAATGAATATGTTGGATACATGGTGAAGTGGAAAACCTTAGTGGATGAGGATTCCACATGTATAAATTTGAATAAGATTTATATTTTATGATTTTATTTTTATAAATATATCTTATAACAATGAGAAAGGGCTTAAAAATTTATTTACCCAAGGATTTTGATGTAAGGGTACCCACGGGAGTATGGGTAATCCTCATCACAAAGATTATTTTTACATTTTATTTCAATAATATTTTAATAACTCACTAACCTTTTTCCATAGCCATAAAGGATCAAAATGTTAATTTCAATCTGAAACTCAATCACAAATGACTATTGTGTGTTCTTTTTATTGGACTCTATAGTCCATTGTGTCTACGTAGTCATTTTGAGGTAACATCATTAAAGGTTGGGCCAAATGAATAAGATGTAGGATTTGTATAGGTATATTATCAAAGTGTATCATGTTCATGTGCAATTAAGGGAGCAAGAAAAAAAAATGTGTTTCAAGATGGTGTAGCCTCACTGCCACCTACAAACACTGATGAAACTCTTAAAAACCTTCTTTTGTTCAAATCATTTATTACAGTCATGACTTTTCATAAGACATGGATTTTCACTTGAGTTTAAAACATGAAACTATGAATAAGGGTTTACACATTCAAATAAAAAATTAGATACTTTATACATAAACTATATATACTATCACATACTAGTTACACCTACATAAACCCACTTGATAGATCAAAGAAAGTGTAAGAGGTCATAAGACCATGTTAGACTAGTGGGAGGCTTAAAGCTTGTAGCCTTTTTTGACTGAGGTTCCTTCATATTTTCCCTTATGCTATCGATATTATAGAATAGATAGGTGATCTGAGTACCCATTAACAATTATAATGACATATGATAAAATAGAGTATGACATATTTGTATGGACTATAACATACCTAATTAAGCCTCCAAAGGCTCTATTTAGGTGGTGAGATAAAGAAATAAATATAATAAAGGATCAAGATTGTCACAAAAGGTATAAAGATGCATAATAAGATTATTCAACATTAATTTTGATCAACCTTCACCCTTATACCATCCTCAAAACCTCATTGTGATAGTCTATATAGACCTATACGGTTAGATTATGAATAGAGTTTGGAAAGTTTACCTACCTAATGAGTTAGGGTTTGAAACTTATGATTGTTTAAGAATGTATGGAGAGTTTAAAAATTTCAAAAATTGACAATTTTTCACCATATGCATTTGTTATACTAGGAAGCCCTAATTTGGGCTAGTATGTATAGAAATTAACCTACAGAATAAACCATTGATTGTCAAGACTAAATTTTTTTAATATTATTTTACCTTACTCTATAACCCTGGGCACTCAATGAAACAAGTCCTTAAAGTTGACTGCCATTTTATGAGCTTACTGCCATGTATGTTCTACACATGTAGTCTATAGAAAAGTGATAACAAAACACACCAGAATTGCTAATTTGCATTTCAATATCCTTATCCACAATATATTACATCATATTCCTCCTATTGGGTTGACCAAACCAAGTAATAAGCCAACATTACAAAAACAAAACAATAGTTTTCCTATTCTAGCTTCATGCAAGCCAACGCTTGGAACAGACCAACAAATGTTTTCTAAAAAAACAAGATCTTAACAAGATATATATTGTTCCAATAGACTTGTGTGACCATAATATTCTTTATATAACCATTTTTTACAACAAATCCTAACCATTTGGCCTTTATACAAGATTTAGGCCTTATTCCAAGATGAAAGAGCATAAAGTAAATTTGAATATTTAAATTACCTAATTTTGGAGGGAAATTGACTTAACCATAAATAGACACTCTAATCTCTACCAAGGACCTTTAAAACACTACTAAAACTTGTGAAGATGATCTTGCATCATTCTACCAAGGGGAAAAAGAATCTATCTTCACCTGTTATTATTCTTCATCAACTTCTCCATGCTTGTGCTTAGCTTATGGATGTCATGTTCAGTTAGCCATGTTGCATCTTCAGCTGGTAAGTTCTTCCACTTGATCAAGTACTAGAGATACTCTTTATCTCTTGTCTTCTTCACCACTTTCTTATCCAAAATGTTCTCAATCTCTTTTGACACTTCTTTGGGTAGTTGTTTCCATTGGAAGGCTTCATCAACTTCCATTTCAAACTCTTCAGCTGGTTGTTCTCCACCTTTATATGGGTATAGGTACAAAAAATTTAATATTGGAGAGATTCCAATCTCTTTTGGTAGTTCAATCTCATAGGCATTGTTAGATAACTTCCTTACTACCTTGTATGGACAAATTTTCTTCACTTTCAGCTTGTTATACTCCCTCTTAGGAAATCTTTCCCTTCTAAGGTGGGAAAGAAACAGGTCTCCCATACTAAAGATGACCTTTCTCCTCTTTTGATCAGATCTTAACTTGTATTTGATGGTACTTTATTCAAGCTTCTTCTTTACTTGTTCGTGCAAATCTTGCATTACATTGGTAAACTCCTCAGCATTAACACTTCTTGCTTCCATCTTGCTTATATTTATTAGTTCATATACACCTCTAGGATGCATTCCATACAAGATTTGGAATGGAATAATTCTTTTACTTATGTTAGGAGAATCATTATTTGAAAATTCAACTTGTGCAAGTACAAGATTCAATTATTTTGGTTACATACTTACCAAACTCCTCAAGATGTTGCCAAGGCTCCTATTGACAACTTCAATTTTACCATTAGTTTGTGGATGGTACACTGAGCTAAATCTCAAATGTGTGCATAAATTCTTCCACAAGGTCTTCTAAAAGTGCCCAAAAAACTTGGTATCCCTGTCAGAAATAAGGCTCCTAAGGAGCCCATGAAACCTTACAATTTCTTGAGAGAATAGATTGGTCATGTTAGTAGCATCACTTGTCTTTGAATAAGGAATGAAATGAGCCATCTTTGATAACCTATCAACCAATACAAATATAAAATCATGACCTCTTTGAGTTCTTGGCAACCCAAGTACAAAGTCCATACTTATTGAATCCCAAGGCTTGTTGGGAATGGGTAATGGTTGAAACAAACCTGCATTTTGAATGCTTCCCTTGGCATGTTAGCATGTCTTTCACCTCTCAATTTTTTTTTTAAAATAAAAATTCATACCCGACTAATATTAATGAGCACTAAATTGTGCTTGTGTCTTATTTTATCCAAAATGTCCCACCAAGCTGTCACTATGTTTCTCCTTCAGCAAATTCTCTCTCATGGAACTCTTGGGTATGGATAGTTGGATACCATTGAAAAATAGAACTTTTTGAATCATTAATTCTATCCAAAGACTCCTATCGTCCCCTACTGGATTCTTACAAGCTTCATAAGGTGCCTTGAAATCTAGATCTTCTTTGTACAACTATTTCAAATCATCAAAACCCAAGATACTTACTTGAGACTCCTACATGATTAGATTCCTTTTACTTAAATCATATACAAAATTTTGATATTTTCCTTTCTTATGATTAATATTAAAAATAAAACTTTGTAATAACTCATTCTATTTGACATTCTTTTGACTCAACTTACTCTGATTACTAATTAACTACAAAGCATAGTTATTTGTGAATGAAACAAATTCTTTAGGAAAAAGATATTGCCTCCACTTCTTCAAATATTATACAAGAGCATAAATATCCTAATAATAATTTGAATATCTCTTCTTATCATCACTTAGTTTTTCACTAAAGTATGCCATGGGTTTCCTATCTTGACTTACTGCCACCTATGGTAATTTGACTAGCATCACATTCCACTTGAAATAGTTTATTGAAATCAATTAAGGTTAGGATTGGTTATTTAGCTACCTTATTTTTAAATAATCTAAAACTTTTATCAGTAACCTCAGTCCAATAAAAACTTATCTTATCACCCTTGATTGTATCTATCATTGGAACAACAATCCCACTGAAATGTTTTATGAACTTCATATAGATGCTAGCCAAACCATGAAATATTATTACCTCAAAGGTTATCCTAGGTGTAGGATACTCAAGTATTGATTTTATATTCTCCTTATCCATCTTTAAACCTTCCTTTGAAATCACAAATCCTAAGTAGATCAATTTTGCCTTCATAAAATTGCACTTTTTCACATTGATTAGTAATTTCTCTTTGTGTAGTTTACTTAATATCATCCTAAAATATTTAAAATGATATTCCTCAATTTGAATAAAAACAAAAATATCATCAAAATATACTATTACAAACTTACTAGTGAATTCCTTGAATACTTCATTCATTAGCCTCATGAAGGTGTCTGGTGAATTAGTTAGCCTAAATGTCATGACTAACCACTCATAGAGTCCATCATTGGTATTGAAGGCTATTTTACATTCATACCTTTTTCTTATCCTAATCTTATGGTACTAAATTTTCAAGTCTATCTTGGAAAAATATGCATCTCCACTCAAACAATCAAGTAAATCAGCAATTCTAGGCATTGGGAATCTATTCCTGATACTAGTCTTGTTGATTGCTCTAGACTTTGTACACATCCTCAAAATCCCATACTTCTCAATAATCAACAATTTAGGAAAATAACAAGGAATTATACTATCTCTTACCAATCCTTTGTTCAAAATCTCTTGGACTTGTTTCTTGATCTCTTCATTCTCTCTTGGTGTTAACCTATACGCAGCCTTATTTGGTAGATTAGCACTTGGAATCAAGTATATATGATGGATAATACCTCTAAATGGTGGTAAATCATATAAAACAATATCAATGTATTCATTCAACATGTCTTGAATCTCTAGAGGTAAATTAGTTAACTTGGTGCTAGTGACTACACTTCTTGGCTTACCAATCACATCAAAGTTTACCTCCTCCTTCTTCATTTGGTGTAGAAACTCATTACCAATCATGATAATAAATTTATATTGTTTTTATACAACACCAATATCCTTTTATTTCAATGGTGTGAATGTGTGTTTCAACCCATCCTTCTCAAATGTGTATGTATTGTTCCTTCGATCATGCATGGCCTTCCTATCAAACTGCCAAGGCCTTCTAAGAAATATATGGAATACATCCATGGGCATAAAATAACATAAAATATGATATCTATATGTTCCAATCTAAAATTATACTTTACATTGTTCAATTACCAAGATTTTATGTCCCTTTTGCAGCCAAAAGACTTGATATGGTGTAGGATGCACCTCCTTCTTCAAGACTAGTTTCTCCACCATCTCAGTTGACACCAGGTTATCTATACTTCCACTATATATGATGACCTTAAATAACTTTCCATTTATCTTACACATTGTCCTAAATAATTTTTTCCTTTGTGGTGGCTCCATAATTTCCTTATTAGGCTTCAACGAGATTCTTTTCATTAAAAGAGACTCAGCTTCTTCTAGTACATCTTCAAGAATTGCTACTGATCCTTCATCTTCTTCTTCACCTTGGGCTACATGTACTCATATTTCATGTTTTATAGAAGCATTCTCTAGACACTCATATGTTCTATGGCCTGCATACTTGTTGCACTTGAAGCATTTGCTCATAAATCTTCCTCTTCCTCGTTGATAGCTTTGATATGGCCTCCTTTCTCTTGATGTATAACTACCTCTTGAAATTCGCAAGATATTATATTCCTCTTATGATGTTTGTATCTTCCTTATACCTCCTTGAGATCCTCTTCCTTTGATGGATCTACCTCTTCCCCCTACAAAGGAAGTATGTTTCCTTGTAATCTTCTCCTCAACTTTCAAAGCAAATTGGTATGCTTCCTCAATTGTCTTGGGAATGATTAGGATAATCTTATCTTAAATTAAAAACTTCAAACCATTAGTGTATCTTGCTACCTTTTCCAAATCATCTTTAATATGTCATGATATGATTGTTAGCCTATAGAACTCTTCAGTGTATTCTCTTACAGTCATGTCCTTTTATTACATATTTTGTAATTGCTTGAAAATATTTTCTTGGTAATCTAAGGGCATGAATTTACCTTTCATTTTCTCCACCATTCTATCCTAGCTTCTAATCTTTGGCTTTCCTTTCCTCCTTTCCTCTTGTACTCCATCCCACCATAGGGATGCATGGCTCTTCAACTAGGTCATGGCATACTTGACCTTCTTATCATCTTCATATATCCCTTCATACTCAAAGTACTTGTCTAATGTTTTGATCCAATAAATCAAATATTCTACATTTAGATTACCTTCATACATTGGAACATCCATTTTTGGCTTTGTATTCACCTTCCTAATGGCTTTGATCAACCTCACTTTAGTTGTCTCTTCCTCTACCACCAATTCTTCCTCTGGTGGTTCTTCTTCTTCTTTATCACTAATTTCTCCCATGTTAGCACCTCTCTTTTGAGCCACCTCTAATTCTTGAAATATAGCCTGTAGGTTCCTAAATTATTTTCTTATCACCATCTAACCTACTGGTCTTTTTCCTCCAGCTCTACCTATGTTCCTTACTCTCATGGCCATCTTGTAACTTTGCTTCTCTTTCACAAATCACTTTGCTTATTTTTTTGGATCTTAGATTATGCACAATCCCCAATGCTCTGATACTAAATTTGGGTAACCTCACTGCCACCTAAAAACACTCATGAAACTCTTAAAAACCTTCATTTGTTGAAATCATTTGTTACGCTCTTGACTTTTCACAAGACACAAATTTTCACTTGAGTTTAAGACATGAAACTACAAATAAGGGTTTACACATTCAAACACAAACTTAGATACTTTACACACAAACTATATATACTATCACATACTAGTTACACCTACATAAACCCACTTGATAGACTCGAGAAAGTGTAAGAGGTCATAAGACCATGTTAGACTAGTGGGAGGCTTAAAGCTTGTAGCATTTTTTGACTGAGTTTCCTCCATATTTTCCCTTATATTATTGATATTAGAGAATATATAGGTTATCTGAGTACCAATTAACAAGTATAATGACATATGATAAAATGGAGTATGACTTATTTATACAGATTTGTCCTTCTATGGATTATAACATACCTAATTAGGCCTCGAAAGGCTCTATTTAGGTGGTGAGATAGAGAACTAACTAGAATAAAGGATCAATATTGTCACAAAATGTATAAAGATGCATAAAAAGATTATTTAACATTAATTTTGATCAACCTGCAACCCTATACCATCTTCAAAGCCTCATTGTGATAGTCTTTGTAGACCTATAAGGTTAGTTTATGAATAGAGTTTGGAAAGTTGACCTACCTATCGAGTTAGGGTTTGAAACTTGTGACAGTGGAAGAATATATGGAGAGTTTACAAATTTCAAAAATTGACAATTTTTCAAAATACACATTTTCTATACTAAGAATCCCTAATTTGGGCTAGTATGCATAAAAATTAACCTACAAAACAAACCATTGATTGTTAAGACTCAAAAAAAATTATATTTGGCTTATTTTACATTAATATATAACCTTGGGCACTAATAGTGGATGAAACAAGTCCTTAAATTTGACTGTCATTTTATGAGCTTGCTGGCCTATATGTTTTGGGCATGTAGTTTACAAAAAAGTGATATGAAAACACACCAAAGTTGCTAATTTTAATTTTAATCTCCTTTTCCAAAATCTCTTACATCATATGCCTCCTCTTGGATTGAACAAACCAAGTTATAATCCAACAAAACCAAACCAAACCAATAGTTTTCCTATTTTAGCTTCATGCAAACCAACACTTAGAATAGGGCTAAGAAACATTTTCTAACAAAACAAGATCTTAACAAGCTATATATTGTTCCAATAGACTTGTGTGACTAGACTATGCTTTATATAACCATTTTTTATAACAAATCATAACCATTTGGCCTTTATACAAGATTTAGGCCTTATTACAAGATGAAAGAGCATAAAGCATATTTGAATATTCAAATTACCTAGTTCTGGAGGAAAATTGACTTGACCATAACTAGACACTCTAACCTCTACAAGAGACCTTTAAAACAATAGTCAAACTTGTGAAGATTCTCTTGCATCACAATATGTAGTGATGTGGGATCATGACACATGTCACAATCATGCATGGTCTAAATTAAAAAAAATGTTAAGGAAAAGGTAGATGTTTAGTGGAATGTGTAAGATAATGCCATGAGTCAAAGATGATTCCATGTGTCACTATCTTGTGTGGATGTAGTGTCACATTACAAGACTGGGACCACAATATTAAATATCATGTGTGATTAAACTTTATGTGGGAGTTTATATTCCATCACATATGCATAAGTAATTTTAGACCACATTGTGTTTTGAAATCACTATAGTAGGTGAGTGTTGTAATATGTATAGAGGACATTTCGATCACTTGTGACGGAGACAATATACATAGCCACGTTAATACATTTCAATGGAGCACATAAAATATACATTCATGCTCAGTGGTCACATACAGTCTTAGAATGATGAAGAGAACATAGAGGCACCAACAACATTGAAGTTGGTGGTTATAAAATTAATGGGAGACATGAATCATCCATGTGCTGAAATGGAAAACTACCACAAGAAATCTTAGTATGCCATGTTGTCTGAACACTATAATTGTCACCCCACACCATAGTGTGTGGATAATCATAGTCACATTAATTTATTAGAAATAATTTCTAGAAGAGTATTGGGATCTCCCTTCTAGGCCTTTATAATATGGGTTTTGTTTTCCTTTGGCAAGTTTAGACAAGTGAAGATAAATAGATATAGTCATGTCTTTGCATTCCTAAGGCATTGGAAGACCCTGAGAGATCAATCCTTGGAGAAGATAAATATATGATGTGGATGTGTTGAATCTTTTTTTTTTTTTTAAATTCTTTAGTTCCTCTTGTCAATGGTTTTACTAAATAACTTTGTAAGCTCTATGGTCAAAGATGGTTGTTCAATTGACCAATAGATCATAACTACTTCATTATGTACTAAGTGAGTCCTTTATTATAATATTTTACATAAAATATATGTATTTTTTTAAATTAAAATAAGGATTAATTATGAAAGTCACCTTGATCTAACTTAAATGCAAGAGTAAAAATTTTAAAAAAATTATTACAATCTATAATAAAATGGCACATATTTTTATAAATATTGAAACTCTAATGGTGAGTTGTTTGAAATAACTTATACGCTATACTTTTTTAATGTGTTATTTGAATGACGACTTTAGGTTTAGTAATATTAAAATTTGAAATACCTTTATTGTTTTATGTTTTTGTTTTGGTAATAAGACACTAATATTAATATATAGTTTGATTATTCAAAAACATTAATCTTCTTATATAATATATATATTATTCAAATAAATTATATAAAATAAAGTTTTAATTAAACATTGCAATTTTTCTAATCACATTTTAATTATTAATTTTATTTATCATAAAATATTTCATATATTTAATATTATTTTTGCTCTTCATTTACAAATATTTAAATTCATTTACATTATATCTTTATTGTTTAATGGCTTTTTTTTGGGGTAATAAGACATTTATATTAATATATAGTTTGATTATTGAAAAACTTTAATCTGTTTATATATTATATGTATTTTTCAAATAAATTATATAAAACAAATTTTTAATTAAACATTATAATTTTTATAATCACATTTTAATTAGTTTTTTTATTTATCATAAAATATTTGATATTGTTTTTGCTTTTCATTAACAAATATTTAAATTGACTTATATTATAAGGTATTTTTTGAAATGTATTAATCCTCTTACTTGTGATAGTGCTAACAATAAGGTGTACATACTAAATAACAAACTAAAGTTTTATTTTACAATATTTATTATAAACATTGATTGTAATTAAAATATGAAATAACATAAAATAGATTGAAAACAATGTGCCACTTAATTTGACATATGTATATATTAAAACCTTATTTTAGTATTAATCAAATATAAAATAATATTAATTGTTATTCATTTTATTTTGTAATAATGATGTCCAAATATTTATTAGTTTATATGTTGAGGTGTAAAAATATGTAATATTTTTCTTTTTTCCTAAATAATATATAACATATTTCAATAAAAATTAAATAAAAAAATACAAAATAATACATAAATAATCTTTTAAAAAATAAGTAGAATAAAATAATATTCTAAGAAAACTTTATTTATTAATTGAAAAAAGAATAGATTAATATAAACTACTAAAATAATAATTAAATAAAAGTTAAAAAAAACTTTTTGATAAAAAAACACGAATATCCTAAACAATGTAATATAAAGACCATACTTTACCTAAAAGTCATGACATAAAAATTATAAAAATTATCCGGCGCAAAACCTTATGTTTCCTTTTATAATTTTGGTTTTTCCAGCGCAAAACCTTCCATTCCCTTTTGAAATTACTGTTGAAGAGGAAGGAATTTAGAGAGCCGTTACACATGAAATCATAAACTAGTAACCTATGTGATTCTTTTGCACAAATCCCTCTAAGCCTTCACATGCTGTATGTTTCCCACAGAGCTAATTTTTCCTGGAATTGATTTTCACTATATCGTGAACCTTCCAATATTTTGACGGCCACGAGTGTACCATCTGTTAGAGCTCTTTTGAACACTGAGCCAAACCCTCCGCTTCCCAACTTATTGCTGAGATTCCGGGTTGCAATCTTCAATTCCTTGTAACTAAACTTTCTAAGCAATACATCCGAAAAAACTGCACGCATTTCATTCCATCTTGACCGACGCCTCAGCCACAATAAAAATGTAGAAAGGAGAGCAATGGCCAGAGCAACAAGTGCACCAAGCACCGTGACAATAATAGTAGTTGTTTTGCATTCGAAGGAGGACAGTGGACCGGGTTCAAGTCCGGAGGCAGCTACTCGAACAGAAACTTCTGAAATGTTTTTTGATGGAGAATTGTGCATGTTCAACAAATTTCCTACCCAGATTTGGCAGAGCCGTGAAGGGGCTTGTAACTGAACGCGGTGCAAGAGCAGTTGCGGAAGCACATTTTCTCGCAATCTTTCTTTGACTGTGCAGGGTATGCCTGATTCTCAGGCAAGGAGACGCTCAACCCCTTGAATTCATCAGTGCTGCCATTTATGGCATCACACTTTAACGAGCTTTGAGGAACACAGAGGCTACACCACCACTCTTGAAAATACCACGCACGATTTTCTTTGGCTTGAATCCTTCTACACAGCTACAGAATTTAAGATTGTTCAGTTTGCAAGTTCCATAAGCGCAGAAGAGGCCATATACATTGCATTGGTCTCCAGGCTGAAACCAGATGATGTTCCATTTATCACCATCAACCAAACTATAGAGACTTATAGCTCCAGACTTGTCTAGGATAAAATGGGAGAACGCCCTGAATTTAGGCATCAACGTATAAGTGGCATACAAGCCAACGCTGATATTGGAGAAGACGTTGTTTGACTAAAACTCGTATCATCCCAAACTCCGGATTCACAATATTGTACTGAATTGTTCCATCTTAGGGCGAATTGCCTAGCCTGGACGGATCCACTTCGAAGGAGAATAGCCCATGCGCTGGGTCCCATGAATTCTTCCAACTGAAAATCTTTTGGTGTCCACCGAGCCTCATCCCAGAGAACTAAGTATTTACAGATGGTCGAAAGTCTGCCAAACAGGCTCAGATTTGTTGTAATCGCGCAGCAATACAAATTTTCCAGATTCTAATATCATAGCCACAGAGGTCTTCGTCACATTGACCAACCAAACAGATTCACCTTCTGCATCAAACAGTGTCAGATGACCATCTCTCGCAGGCATGTTTCTGATTGGAGTCTCCCTATTAGCCACCCAAACAATCATCTTGTCTAGTGAGATTCGGGCATACCAGATGCCAGTATACCAATTAGTGGTTCCCTTGGGACTAAAAAAACCCAGTTCAAACGTCCCATTTTTTGATTTTATTATCTGATTTCCAGTAATCGAGGCACCCAAGGAAATAGTATCTCCACCATCAACAGCTAAAGAATAGCAGGTTACGGTAAGAACAAAAATTATATATGGCAATACACCGATCCCTTTTCACTTCCCTAATCTTCGGCCTCATATTTCCTGAACTGATAGAAGTAAGCAGAAGAAATAAGGATCTATATTAACGCACACAGACCCAAGCCATTCCGTAAACGAGGGATGAAACTAGCAGGCAACCGTCTCCCTCACTGAAAAAATTTAAGGTAACAATTCTAGTTCAATAAAAAAAAATTAAACGCTAAAATACATCTTAAACAATGTTCAAATTGAGGGTTTGAAGAACAGTTTGGATTTACATGCCTGGCAATTGCCCAGAATATGGCAAAAATGTTAATAATTGAAGATTTGAAGAATAATTTGGATTTAATGCGCCTTGGCAATTGCCCAAATTATATTAAAACCCTAATTGCACTCGATGAAGTCTACATTAAGTCTCCAACCAACGCAGGTCTGTTTGGCTTATTCTTTGAACACTGGAAACTCAAAGACTTTTCCATCATGGAAAAGGCATCAATTCAACGCAGATCTGTATTTTATTCACCAGAGTTTCCTATTGTTTTTGTCGGCTATTTCCAATCTCACATTTGCATTTTTTTTTTTCTTTTAACGATGAATTTAATAATTAAATTTTAAGGAATTTTATTCATTTCAAAAATTAAATTCAAAATAAAAATTATATTTTCAGGACAATAATACCCACTCTTGAAATTGCATTACGCCCCTGAACTTATGACAATTAAGCACGGACAATAATAATTTGGTTCATGATAATAATTAAGGGTAAATATATTCTCTCAAGTTTAGGGATTAATCATTGTTTTATCCTTAAAATAATTAGTATTTATTTATGCTCAGATTAAGTTATTTTTTATATTGATGGGGTCTTTTGTGGTAAACTTGGACAAATTAAGTTATGATGGTGATGCTTGTAATTAGGTTTTGATGGTGATAGCTTTATTTTTATAGATTATTGGTATTTTTTTGAACAATATGATGGAGTAAGAATTTTGATGTTTACAAAGTTTATAAAAGTGAACAATTGATTTTTGGATGAAATTATATGTATGGTTAATTTTTTTTTAATGATGAATTATGGATGGAGATTCGAAATATGTTGAATCAAAAACCATACATATAGTTTCACCTAAAAATTAACTATTCAATATGATAGAGGTATTTGTTGTACATTAAGGCCTTCAATTTATATATAATTAATATCAGATTGTTATTATTTTTTATAATTTAAAAGTTATAATAGATAATATTAATAACACTACTCATATAAAAAAAAAGGATAAATACTATCTGCATTCAATTACTTCTATTTTTTTCATATTTTCAAATACCTAAAAATGTTCCCTAAGAATTTATTAGTTATTAAATTGCATAATTATATGATATATGTGTGCTTGTTGATTATTAGTCTAGATATTATTTTTTGGTGCATTTTAATTCATTTTCTATAGTTCCCCCTCTATTTTTCTCTCTCCTATCTTCCTCATTCTTATCTCTCTATGTTTTCCTTTTAAATTTTTTGTTATGAAATTTATTGTGGAAATTAAATGAAATGAAAAAAACAACATATAAAAGAACTTTTAACTCTATGACTCTGAAAGTAGTTACAAGTAGTTGTAGAGATGATTTGATGTTCAGATTCATGGAAATAGAAATGGAAATGGAAATGGTTGGGCTCGTCTTTCTCTCCCCATTTTTTATTAGTGGTTGTAAATAAGATTTAATGTTCAGATTCATGGAAATTGAAGTTGATTTCACTGTTAATCTTTGTATCTATTTCATTGATTGCTTAAACAAGATGTAATCATTGAATGAGTTTTAGGGTTAACTTCCATCATACTGGATTGGTGCCAATGGGTTATTGAGGCACATATTAATGTATCTTGGTCATTTTTGTAGTGTTGGATTAAAAAGAGAATTAGTTCAAACATTTTTCAAGAAAAACATAAAAAAATGCATAAGAACTAATAATATAACCCAACCTATTCAACAATTTTTGAAAATTACAATAAAAAGTAATTGAAAGAAAACACATATGCATATTACCTTCCCAAGTGATTCCACCATCCAAAAGTGGCTCCAAATATGTTTTCCCCCTTGATTTGGTGTTCTTGTCTTTGTCAACAATGGATGCTAAGCTCCTCTATTATTTCAAGATCACTATGCATAATATAGACTCATGATATAAAATCACTAATATGCCTATCAGCTGAAGCTATCTTATTATAAATAAAACATTAATAAAAGTACACAAATGACTTGTGGATAGAATCTTGCATTATAAGTTTACACAATTTAACCTTAAAAATGTGTTCTACACCCTTTTATTTATAGATTTTTCAAATGGGTCAAGATCAAACATGACCATCTATCTCAAGATTGAGATGTGTGGTCATGAATTATTCTAATATTGCATAATAATTCTATAAATATCCTCACAAATATTTGGGAAGAAGACACATTCATTAGGCATGGGCATGCATAAACTTGATATTTATTGCATTTATGGATTAAGAATGCCACCTCATTGATCATGTCGTTAGGTGATGCGGATATTTAAAAATAATTTTTAGTAAAGAAATATTCAAATTTATCCATAGAATTCTTAATTAAGCTCATAACTTGGTTTAATTTGTCTGTGAGATTAATCAAATTTAGGATAATTCTTTGGAAATTGGTGTACAATTAATCAAAAATGGTCAAAAATTCATGTTATTGGGCCATAATTTGACATGAGAGGAATTAAAAAATTATGTTAGATGCATATAGACCAATATCTCATTTAGGATGTTGTCGACATAAAATAAAAAAGGTACATGATGTATATTAATAAATTACAAGAAAAGAGTGATCTACGGCATAAAAATATGAAATCATCACTTTGACTCAAAATGCTTTAAAAAAGTTAAGAATCACATAGAATGTATTGCCCCATTCAGGGATACATTAGCCTAAATTGACACTTATATATGATAATATTGAACCATTTAGTGTTTTTAAGTGATTTTCACCTAAATTGGGTAGTTGAGTGTAAATTGAGTTAGATTGACAATTTCAACATAAATGGTGTTAGGAATTGGATGTCTACATGTTACCCTTATTTGAGAAGGCATAATTAGACATTAAGGTGAAACATATTTTCTAAGAAAAGAGTTATCAAAAATTAATTGGAAATGACCCATGATTCCCCCTCGAGAGGACATACTAGGATGAAAGAGAAGGATGGACTCTCAAAAGGAGAGAGATTAACCCATGGAATAGATTAAATCTAAACAAGCTAATGCTTGCACAAATTGATTCCATTAGTGATCAAAATATAATTAGAATAAAATGGGCCCCAAGAATGGGGAGAATGGGAAGGATAAAATTTAAAAATATAAGTGACACACTTTGAACACACCTAAAGCTAGGGGGCAAGCTATGTACTTCAAAATTGATCAATCCTGAAACAAGTTGCACACTAAAATATTTCCATCATGGGAAAAAGTGTGGAGAGCTTGAAATTAAAAGAAAAATGAGACTGCTATCTTCAAAGATATAAGAAATAATAATGTGCTCCTATAGAGAAAATATGATCGTGATAAACAATTCTTCTTTAGTAGGGTAGATTTTGATCATTGATAAAGAATGGCTTACCCCCATATGGCTGATTTTATTCTTACAGTAGGCTCAAACGTTGTGCCCCAACATGGAAAAATTGGTAAGAAATAGCTCGAGGATATAACCTATTACATAGATTAAAGATGAATGGGAACCAACATAAATGCAAGGTAGAGTGGTTGTAAAAGCCATAAAGAACCATGCATATGAGAATGCACAAAGTGATGAAAACAAAAATGAAGGTTGCCAAGCTAACCTGAGATATGTCTAGTATCCAAGTGATACCTACATAGTCCAAATAGACCTCAAACCAATGTAGTTCACCCAGAAGTAAGAGAGAATAGAATGAGGGATGATGAAAATTGACCAATTATTCAATTAGACTCATTATATATGTCAAGAGATGCATGCATAAGCATAGAGTCAAATTACTAAACCTATTAAGCATAGTTTATGAATGGTGTTCTTGAGATCTATCCATCAGAGTTGTACTAACATTAAGACTTGAATCCAAAGCATAAAGTGCTTGCTATACCAAAATGAATTAGTCATCATTAGTAAAAAATGCATAATGACATGATATTTAAATTGTATAGAGTCTATTCAAATCTAAATACCTATAACTAAGGTTAATGGTAAAAAAACCAAAACTAGAGCTACAACTATTTACATTTAAACAAAAAAGCAAAGATAAGAGAAAGAAAAACATAAATAAACCCAACTTAAAAATGCAGATATGAATGATGAAGACATAAGTAGGAACAAGAATGTTTAACAATAGAGTAAGGACATCTTAACAACATTAGACCAGATATAAATAATCAAGATCTATGTGAACCATCTTAACAACATGAAACTAAGCATAGAGGGTAGGAAAGATTCACAAGTCCCAATTATGACCAACATCATTGACAATCTTATTTAAGGTGGCTACAATGGTTTTGTTTGATGCCTTAGCTTGTCCGTTGCCTTGCGAGTGATATGGCATGGATTTTTTGTGATTGATTTTAAATTTTGCATAAAGGTCTTTTACATCTATATTTATAAAGGATATGCCATTATAAAATATAATGCATGATAAACTGCCATATCTATAGATGATATGGCAATTAATTAATTTGGCTATCTACTTCTTAGTGACGTAAGTGAGAGGAATGGCCTTAAACCACTTAGTAAATTACTCAATAGTAGTTAAAATGTGTTTATAGACATTTGAAGATGTTAGAATTATTTTTTTGATGAGATCAAGGCCCCAAATAAAGAATGACCATGGTGTTGCGATCAATTGTAGTGGTAAGGAATGTGCATGTATCAAATTTCCATGTTTATAACAAGGAAGACACCTATTCACGTAATTATAAGCATCTGTCTCCATTTGTGGCCAATAATAGCCTATTCATAGAAGCTTTTTTGCTAATACTACACACACTATTAGTGTGGGCTCCACATATTCTTTCATGAACCTCCCTTAGTGATAGCTTGGATTCTCTTGAAGATAAACAATGGAATAACATTTCATCATAGCCTTTGTAATAAAACATGCTTCTAAGGAGGGTATAACAGGCTGGGTCATGATGGAATAGTTTATGTTGGCTTTTGGATAGGTTATTTGGAAAAACTTGATTATGGAAGTAATTATAATAGGCTTGGCACTAAGGTATATTAAGTGGAGGATTGGGACCAACAATGGTGCATACCCTTTCTAAATCTGACACAATGTGTGCAAGTTGTATAAAATTTTCAATTAAAAACTAATACTCTTTAGCTCCACCATGAATCTATATCATTAACCCAATCATTTCCATTACATTGGAAAATCTATTATTGACCCTTGGTGCTTGTTCAAATTGTAGAGATTTAAAATGAACATTGAGATTATCAACAATTTACTTGTAAGGAACAACATTGTCATCTCGAGTTTGAAATTGATCAGTGGTTTGATTGATGATTAATTGGGAATCACCATAAACCAAAAAATGTTGAATATACCACTAAATTACAAGACAAATACCGATAATGAGTGGCTCATACTTGGCCATACTATTAGTACAATGAAAATTAATGTGAAATGCTTTGGGAATCAAATCCCCTTGTGGTGTAATCAATAATATGTTGGCTCCAAATCCATGTGAAGTGAAGGAATCATCAAAATATATCTTCCATTGTTTAAGCTCATGCTATATTTCTTCTAGTGCCATGATTGAATCATCTAGAATGTTGAATTTGAATGGTTGAGTGTCTGTGATAGGGGCCTCTACAAGTTGATCAATAATAATTTTCCCTTTGATAGATTTTTGATTCTAATACTCAACATCAAATTGACTTATGATCATGACCCATTTATCCATACATCCTATGAAATTTACTTTGGATAAATAAAACTTGAGAGGATCCACCTTGGCAATGAAAATAGTTTTACTATTTAGCATATAATGTCACAGCTTTTATGAAGTAAACACCATAGCTAAACACACCTTCTCAATAATTGAATAAGTATGTTTATAATCCACGAGTGTGTGGCTCAAATAATATACTACATGTTCTTGACCTTGATCATCATGTTTAGCCAAAAGTGCCCCTAGTGCATGCTCGATTGCTGATATGTAAAGAAGTAATGGTTATACAGGTGTTGTCATTATCAAAACTAGAAGGTTGACTAAATTTCAAAAATAATAAATGATATTATTCATCTCATTAAAATGTGACTCCTCTATTCAATAGATGATTAAATGCGTGTAACTTATTTGCCAGTTAATAAATGAACCTATGGACTGATTGGATCTTTCCTTGTAGGGTTCAAACCTATTTAATATTTGAAGGTGAAGGTATTTCAACAATGGCCTTAACCTTTGTAGGGTGAATTTGATACCTCTTTGAGATAAAATGAATCCTATTAATATCCCTAAAGTGACTCCAAAGACACACTTCTTCAGATTTAGATTGACTTTATATTCACGAAGCCTCTCAAAGAATCTTCATAGAACATTAAGGTGTCTAGCATATGTTCTTGATTTTTATAGTATGTAATCAACATGGTCATCAAAAATATTATGCATCATGTCATAAAATATGATATTCATGGCATGCTAATATATGGCTCTAACATTCTTCAAGTCAAATGGCATGACTTTGTAATAGAATGTTCCTCATAGAGTGGTGAATGCAGTCTTGTGTTGATCTTCTTAAGATATCTTAATCTGATTGTATCTAAAAAATCCATCTATGAGGGATAAAATCTTGTACCTAGTAGTATAATCGATAATCAAGTTGATGTTGGATAGATGAAAATCATCTTTAGGGCTTGTTTTGTTGATTTCTTTGAAATATGTACATAAATGTATACCATGTGGCATCTTGTTGACTAAAACTATGTTAGATATCCATTCAAAATAGTCTAATAGTTTGATGAAGTCTACTCCTAATAATGTTTCCAATTTAGATTTTACCAAGAGGGCAGCATGTGGATGTATATTTCTTAATTTTTGCTTAGCTGGTTTAGCATTTGGATGAACAACAAGGTGATGCACTACCAAGTGTGGGTCTAAGCCTAGTATGTCTACGTATGCCCCTAAAAAAATGTCTCTGATATCCATCAAAATAGATATAATGTGTTTATGTTATTATTTAGTAAGGGAAGATCCAAGATAAATACTTTTGGGATCATCATATGTTCCCAAATTCACTTCAACTATGTTCTCTACAAGAAGGGTGGATCTATCTTCAAAAATTATAGGCAAGGGATGATCATAATCATCTTCTTTTACTACATATTATTTTTCTTCCTCCCAAAGCTCTAGATAGTGTGATGAATTGAAATTTACCATCTTAGGTAGTGGTCAAGTAGTAAAAACCTCTAAAAACTCAAGAGTGAGATGCTTAAATATTTGTATTTATTTTGAAGAGATGTTTGTACTAGATATAGAGATAGGATTTGATGGACCTTCTGTATCTTGAGGGGATGAGCAAACTTTCTTTCTCAAGAGCATTTGAAACATGTTTTCACTAAAGGGTTTGTCTTTATCTTTACTTTTTCCCACATCAACATGCACCTTAAAGAGGTTTTCACCTAAATATCTTGATGCTATATCTTTATTGTGACCAATTTTTTTTCCTGTTCTCTAAAGTAGGTAGAAGGATCTAATGAAAAATCAAATCCTTGTTTGTGATCACTAATGGGAAATCCATCTCTTGGGCCCATGTATTTTGCAATTGATTCTTCATTCTAAAACTCATCAAGGCATATGACCAAATTTTATTAGTCATAATCAATGAGTTTAGGATGGGAAAGGCATAAGAAATAATGAGGTTCTAATTCAGTAAGGGAAGCTCTAATAGTGGAATAGGTTCATACTTCAGTAAGGGAAGCTCCAATGGTGAAATAACATCTTGATTTAGGTTAGGAAGCTCCAATAGGATAAATAGGTGTTGTGGTCATAATGTCATTTTGGTCAAATAAAACCATGTCAATGGTCTCATCAAAAAGGATATAATGGGATGCTACATCATTGATATGAGTCTCATCATTGTTTGATTTGGGAGAATCATTGTCAAAAGTCATGAGGTCACCCCTAGACAGTATAAATTAGAGACCATGATTTAAATTAGATACACTAGGTGATAATGGTTCTATGATTTATTGCACCTATGGACCAAGGCTACTTCCTATATATAAAGATGATCTATGCTCTGATTAGGGATTAAATATTTTGGGTTCTAAAAGCAATCAACAAGGCCTTCAGAGTATAAATAGTCTCCTTATATAAAAGCCTCCCAATTTTGCTTTGGTGAAGTAACATGTATAGATACCATAGGTGATTTTTACTGATGTTTCTTCTATTTATATATCAAGGTGGTTCTATTTGGGCTCTTAAATGGTTTGGGTTTAACAAATATTTTTTGATACTTTAGAAATGTTGCAACATGGAAGGCATCCTTTCGACGGTAAGTGGAAATGTGCACATCTTCAATAACAACCTATTTGGCAATAGTTATAGGAAATGGATCAATCGAAATGGATGCAAGGTCACTAGGGTTGGTATAATTGGATGGAGGTGGATGTGAAACTTATTACTTGTTCTTATTTACAATGAATTTATAACCAAGACAATAGTTATAACTATGATACTCAGCCTCAAGATGCTTTCAATACTAATAAGGTTGTTGATTAGTGGGAATAGTAACCTTGATCCCATCATGGGGATGTTAGAGGTAAAATAATTTAGAGGGGAGGTTGAATCAATGATTCCAAATAATATAATTCAATTCCCAACTCTTTAAACATTTAGCACATACAGTGATGTTGCATACAAATTAACCATTGCAATGAACAAGAGAGATATAGCAATATCAAGCACATAACACATGATATATGTGGAAAACCTTCGTGAGGAATAAAACCTAATTAACCCTAAAATATGGAATATATTTCTATAAAGCCAAGATTCAAAATTTAGACTAGCACCAACTAATCAAGGAACACCCATCCTTTAATTTAGTGAGACACCCATCACATAAGGAGGAACCAACCCCCTAAGAAATCAAGCACCAACCCAAATAAATTAATCTAATATAAAATTCTAATCTAATGTCTTCTATACCTAATGGTTGACTTCTATTAATTTCTCTGTTTCCTCTTTACACTTTCACAAACTTGCACACATAAGCAATGCATCCAAAACACCCTTTTGGATCACTCTTCACATCTTTGCACATACATAATCAAAAAATCTAAAAAAACTCTATCAAAACATCAAAAATATGACCTATAGGTCATGTACACAATAGTCAACCTTCCCTGGTCTTCAATTCATCCACTAAGCACACTCACTCAATCAAACTCTAGAGCTTACTCACTTAATCTACCTCTTCTAGGCTCATTAAGTCCAATGAACTATGTGTTCACATTCATCACCTTAATCAAATAATCATGACTGATCCTCTTCATTCTCTATTGGTCCTAAATGACCTGTACTTTCTATTTCAAAGTTTCTCTTCCTCATTTGACTCCACACACACACAACTAGCACAATTCTTCCACTTAAACCTTGTACGTATACCACTCTCTTCCTTTAACCCTTTTTTATCATCTAAGATGCTTTACATATTTTTTATACCTTTGAAATAGGTATTAATACATTTCACATTTGTAAAATTCTTCACTTCATATGTATTCCATAGTCTTTAAGACTCAAATCCCCCATTATGCCTTAATGAGACCCAAAACAATTAGGCCTTCACATCATAAATCACTCTTGAAACCTCTTGGAACACCTTCAACTTCTAGAAATGATTCTAACACATAAAAACTATCTCCAGTATCCCATTTATTAATTCCTCATGGTTCCATGCCACCTGGAACACCAAATCAACCCTTGAACCAAGCCATTCTAGATTGCTCACCAATAGGCCAGGAAACACAAAAAAGTCTATCATATAGAACTAAATCATACAAACATGTTTCTCAAATAAAATAATTAAAAAAATGAATTAATATATATTATATTACATATGAAACATATCCATGTTCATTAGACACCTTCACTCAGTCTTTAGTTACTCAAAATAACTCTCTTAGAATGACCACTCAGACTAGTCATATACAGTCAAAATATAGTCAACTTATTTTGACTCTCCATACTTCATAAGGGGCATATCATATCATAAAATAATTTATAATAATACGTATATACTTGTATAATATCTCCATATTCATTTTCTTCTTTAATTCTGCTTAGAACAGCTTCAACTCACTCCTACAACATGGTCACTCAATCTACCGACACATTTAATAAACTTAACCAACTTCTAAGTAATTTTTCACACTAAATATGGATTGGTAAAACCTAAAATATCCATAAAAATAGTAATAATTAAGTATAAAACACTCTTAAATATTTATTTCATCTTAAAACATCAAAATACTATCAAAATCAACTCAAGTATCCTTCTCGAGTCACTTGTAGAACATGGTCAAACATATAGTCAACTTTGGAGTTCAATATATTTAACTTTATAGATATTCAAAACTTATAACTTGAGTTTTTGGATGAAACTTGAAGTTCTATTCAACTTTTATTTTTACTTTGTTGTCCCCCAAAAAAATATCAATTATTTTTGGGACAACATTTGAATTATTTTGGTCATATAGATCAAAATTATCTCTTCCCTTTCCAAATTTTGTCTTGGGTATCCAAATTCCTCATTTTCAAGCTTTTCAAAAATCTATGGACTGCAAATAGGCTCATTTCTATAGGTTTAATGGGCTTCATGACTTCTATAGGTGTGTTCAATCAAAAGAATTGGTTTCTAACAATTGGTCATTATCAGAATTGGTTCATCGCCTTGGTTCAAATAGAAATTTCCATCGGCAAGCATCAACAACAGGTTCAATGTTTGGTTCATCTTTTGGGTAAACATCAAATGGTTCATCAGTCAGGTTCAATCAAGTGGTTCAACACTTTGTTTCAACATTTGTTTCATCCACTTAGTTTTAGCGCTTTGATTCATTCTTTGGTTCAATAAAATGGTTCGTCAGTCAGTTCAAATCTTTGATTGAGCCATTGAACCAAAATTTGGTCCAACGTCTTGGTTCAATGAAAAGGTTCAAAGCCTTGGTTTGAAAGTTAGTTCAAAGACATGGTTCAAAGGGAAGTTCAATGTTTGGTTTAATGCTTAGTTCATCAACTTAGTTCATTCAAATTGAACCATCAACTTGAACCATTCTTGGTTCAACCAATTGGTTCAATGTCTTGGTTCAACAAAATGGTTCATCGCCAAAGTTCAAAGAAGCCCGAAGGCCATTCAAAGACTACCCGAAGGGTAGATACCCTTGCAGGAGGCTCTTCCTGACTCAACATGAGTCATTTATTAAAAGCTTGAAAGAACAAGTTCAATTTGGAAAAGTGCCAAAAAGAAAAGTTGAAAGAAGACAAAGGAACAATGTGCCCAAAAATGTCAAATTCAACACAGTGAATTAGTTGTTGATTCTTTAAACATACAGACATATAGACCAGAATACATTCACAGATTTCAAAGTCAAGACTAGCAAAAAGTAGAAAAGGAACAGAATAGTAAATTAAATCCAAGACCCAATTCAATTAGCCAAACAAGGAGGAATGATGAAGATAAAATCAGATCGCTAGGTGGAACATCAAAAGTTACAAACTTTCAATAAGCGTGACTTATTTCCTTGCATTGATAAAATCAAATGGGTAAAGCGCCCCTAAGTTCCAGCATGTCTTCTTAATAGATTCCAATGCAAAATGATGTATTGATTGTTCCCAAGTCCTTGAAGAGGCTATATAAGAGACTTTCTTCTATTGTAATAAGGATCTCTTTTTTGACATTTTAGAATGAAACTCTGCCCAAATTGAGTGGCATCATTGAGACTTTGTACTCAGTTTGTTAATCATATTTTGTTACTAGAATAAGAAAGCAAGGGAATTTTTCAAACTTTATCTTGTGATTTCTCTGTTATTAAGGAAACTATTCTTATGTCTTTTTCCTTGATATATTTTGTGTTCCATTAATTCAACAAGCAGAATTAGTGACATTAGTCAGGAAGGTGTCTTGAAGAATCAATTGTGGAGAGACTTTGTGCCCCCATAGCTGCCTTCAGTGTGTTTTCTTTTCATTACTATGTAAAGGACTTTGAGAAGACTTTGTGCCCTCATTGTCCTTCATATATTACTCTTGAGAATTTCAAATAGATACTTTGTGTTGTATCTCGATTTGCTAGTTACTACACCCTCAGTTACATTTTGCTTTTATTTGCAGGAGTATTCTTGTGGTTTGTTGAATAGTACTTCTGAAAGAAGAGGAGTACTGTTTGTCATTTCCCCTAAGTTTTTTCCTTTGATCCATGCGCATCATCTCTGAAAGAAGAGAGATGGATGATTTGTCCCACCAATGAGTATTATTTTCTGTATAGCTGAATAGTACTTTTGAAAGAAGAGGAGTACTGTCTGTGAGTTCCCTTGAGTTTTTTCCTTTGATCTGTGTGCATCATCTCTGAAAGAAGAGAGATGGATGATTTGTCCCACCCATGAGTATTATTTTTTGTATTTATATATATATATAGTGTACCTACAGGGAACCTCCCCTTGATGAGAGGAGAGATTAGTGTCTTTCTAATGTGGTAAAACTACACATTTGGATGACTTATCTTCCTACTTTGGCTGATTAGACCTATTTTGTTTATCATTACATTGATTGACAAAATATTCAACCAACAGTTTTTGGTAACTCCACTAGGGAAAGAGCGCATAGTTTGAAGTCTCAAACTAAAAGTTGAAGCAGAGCCTGCTCTTTTCCAATTTTTGTTCTACAATCTAGCAACTTCACGATATACCAAAGGCCAAAAATCCCAAGGTGTTGTAGACCCCACTTTTTAGTTGGTGGACAAAGTAATTTTGAGTTGTTTCCTCCACAATCTCAACTTAGATGAATTGCTGGTCGAGCCTTGCCTGCCCACACTCCACCTGGATTAGTGATCCCACTTTTGCATAATCAAATCATGGCTCAAGGACCTTGGGGTAATTCCTTTGGTCCTCTGAATTTGATTCCACCTCTGTATGAACTTCCAAGCAGTTTAAGGAAGAATTTTCCTAAATTTTTTCGTGATGGGAAGGTTCATCCCAATGAACAAATTGCAGCTTTCAGCATAGCCTGTAGGATAATAGGGATGGAATTTAAAGATATAGCAGTCAGGCTATTTATGGAGACATTACAAGGTGTTGTTGCTGACTGGTTCTACCACCTATAGGCTAGGTTAATGACTAATTGGGACACTTTGAAAGACAAATTTGAAGAAAGATTCAAGCCTACTGAAGATGCACATGCCTTGTTGGCCCAAGTCACTCAGATGAAGAAAGAGCCTCATGAGCCTATGAGAGAGTTTATTGCCAGATTCGACAAGCTGAGGTACAGGATTCCCTTGGCTACCCAGCCAACACCTCAGAACCTTAAATGCTTCTTCATCAACTCACAATTACCTGAAGTGAGTTTCTTACTGAGACAGGCCAGACACGTAGACCTTGTCACTGCTCAGGACTTGGCTACTGAGATAGAAGATGACCTTGTCTTGGTGGGAAAGATAAGGAGAGACCTTAATAAAGGTAAATCCTCTTCATCTTTTGAGTACTCCCCTATAGTCACTACTAACCCAATGGTACAAAAGTTAGCAAATGAAATGTTAGCTCTGAGAAAACAAGTGGCACAAGGGATGTCATCTGCTCCTACATATAGAGATAAACCCAAGAGGAATTTATAGAATTAGGCGTACCAAGGCAATGCTACCAAGAATCAAGGACAACAAAATTGCCTTCCTCCTCCACAGAGGAATTTTTCCCTTGAAGCACCTCCAAATAACTCGACAGTTGAATATCTTGACGCTAAAATGAATTTTTCATTCCAGTCTGAGTTAAATCTTGAAGATGATACTAATCTCTTCATTTAAGAAGAAGAAGAATTAGCTAGTGACTCCCATATTGGTTTCCTAAACTATCAAGATGAACCCAGAAGTGAAGGCCATGCCGCTAAGGGGTCATATGTTGTATTCACTATGTCTAAAAATAAATCAGCTCAACAAGTTGATAAAGAGAAAGTAGAGGAGTGACCTCAATCAGTAGTTTCAATTGCTAATCAGGGATCCACTCTTCTTCTCTAGCCAAAGGACCCAGTGGTTTCAAGAAAGTCCCATCCTGAGTAGTTAGACAGACTGGTTCAATGTGTTAAAAATCAAAACATCCTTATTAAATGAACAATCCCCAAGGTGACACATGATGATGCCAAAAATGTACCTACCAGGAACAATCTTGTCACCACTCCCCCTATTGCTCCTAGTAAGACTGAACCTTTTTATGTCACATTGTTGATAAATGGATATAAGCTAAATAATTTCATCATTGATTCTGGAGCTTCAGACAATATCATGCCTGCTAAAGTGGTTGAATCCCTTGGTCTCACACTAACCAAGACATTTGGGAGATGTTTCTCCATGGAGAATAAGCAAGTACCATTGCTGGGACAAATTAAAGATGCCCAATTTGCATTTGCAACCTTCCCAGCCAAGAGAATCAAGATGACTATCTTAGTGGCTGACGTCCCAACATCTTATGGCATTTTGCTTGGAAATTTTTTTTGTAGGGACATGGGAGGAAAATTAAGCATGGATCTATCTGAGGCAAGGATCCCTATCCAAGGTGTGATGAAGAGATTGCTCCCTGAAAAGGAAACAAAATTTGTGGTCACTCAGACATCAGCCCCTGAAGCTTAAATTCTTTTTGAATCCACAGGTATGGGTAATTATTTTTTATCTATAGATGAAGTGCATGAAACACCTACAATTATCAACTTAGAAATTAGTTCAATAAGAACATCAAAAAAATTGGTAGGCTACAATACAGACCAAGAAGGATTCTCCATTTCTGATTAAGAAAAGTTAATATTAGACAAAATATGGACTTTGGAATTTGATGGAAGATGTTCTTCCACCAGTTTAGGGGCTAGGATTGTTTTGATATCTCCTCAAGGAGATATGTTCCCTTCATCTTACAAATTACAGTTCAGCAATACTAATAATATAACTGAATACAAATCTTTGTTGTTGGGCATGAAGGCTGCTCAAGAAAAAGGCATTAAAATTCTTCATGCCAAAGGGGATGCTGAGTTAATAGTTTGCCAAGTGAAGAATTTATACCAAAATAAGAATGAAATATTACGCCACTACCATAACTTGGTTTGGGACCAAATTGAAAGTTTTGATGCTTTCAACATTTTTGCCATACCTAGAGAGTTTAATGATAGAGCTGATGTACTTTTTGTTTCAAGAACTCTCTTAGTTCCTCATTCAGATTTCAAAGAAGATAGGTATACCATTGAGCTGGTTTATAGGCCAAGTGTTCCTGACAATGCTGATCATTAGCAAGTGTTCAATGATGATCATCAAATTATTGCTTTCTTTGAATGAAAAGACAATTTTGAATAGCTGTATTTTGAAGGCAGCAAATCTCAAAAGTCTGAATCTATTTCTGAATCCTGTTCAGATATAAATGAAGAATTATTGTAGCTGAAAGGAAATAAAATTCCCAAAGGCCTGGTTTCTCTTGAAAAGCTATTTGACAAACATGATAGATTCATTAAACAACAACAAACAGACTTGAGTTTCTCTCAAGGATTCGATCAAGTGAATCTATCTATTGAAAAAAATCCCAAGATGATCAATATTGGTAAGTGTTGCACCCTTGAAGAAAGATTCAAGTTCACTTCTTTACTCTGTCAGTACATGGATGTCTTAGCATATTATTATGAAGACTTGAAGTCTCTCAGACCAGATGAAATCCACCATAACATTCCTCTCAAGGCCGACTCAATGCCATACAAGCAAAAATCTAGATAGTATAATCTAAAAATGTCAGGTAATATTCTGTCTGAGATACAAAAGATGTTAAATGCTAGAATCATTTTCACAATCCATCATTCTACATGGATTGTAAACATAGTGCCTGTAAGGAAGAAGAATGGCAAAATTTGCATTTGTGTAGATTTTAGAAATCTGAATCAAGCATCTTTGAAGGATAATTGTCCTTTGCCAATTATGGATCAAGTGCTTCAAACAGTGATAGGTGTAGAGATGTTATCAATGCTAGATGCTTTACCAAGTTGAAGTTGGTGAAACAGATGAACACAAGACTGCATTCACCATGCCTTGGGGTACATTTACATATAGGAGAATTCCTTTTGGTCTAATAAATGCTGGTGCTACTTTTAAGAGAGATGTGAATCTGGCTTTCAAAGATGAGATTGGTAAAATTATAGTGGTATACCTTGATGATTTGACTATCTTTTCAAAGCATCGATCTGATCATGTAAGCCACTTACAACAAGTGCTGGAGCACTGCCGCCATAATGGTATTTCCTTGAATCCTAAAAAGTCTATTTTTGGAGTAACAGAAGGGAAACTCCTTGGACACATTATGTCCAAAGAAGGCATAAAGATTGACTCAGATAGGGTCAAGTCTATTCAAGAGCTTAATCTACCTACAAATAAGAATGCTATTCATTCTTTCTTCAAAAAGGTGAATTTCTTATGGATATTCATCTCCAAATTTGCTGAGAAGACTAGACATATTGTGAACATGATGAAAGAAAAGACCACCTTCAGCTAGACTAAAGAAGGCAAATTAGCATTTCAAGACATCAAAACTACCATTGCTCATGCCCCTACCTTGGTTTTTCCAGATTACCACAAAGATTTCATCATATACAACTATGTATTTGAGCATACTCTTTCAGTGATTCTTGTTCAACATGACAAGGAAGGTATGGAATCCCACATCTCCTTCACGATTTGCCCTCTCAAAACCCATGAAATGAAGTATTCAAATATAGAAAAGCATGCCTATGCATTGGTAAAAGTAGTCAAACATTTTTGCTTCTATATTCTAAACTCACATACTACTGCCTTAGTTCCTGACACTACAATCAAGTCTATATTAACTTAGCAAGAGTTTGGCACAAAGAGAGGTAATTAGATTGTAAAGATCCAAGAATTTGATCTAGATATCAAGCTAACAAAATTGGTCAGAGGTAAAGGCCTATGCCAATTGATGGCTAACAATAAGCCAGAAGATACACATCATGAAGAAGCTAAAGTGGAAAATACTCCAATAGTCCTTTTTGTCTCACCTACCAATGAATGGTACTTAGGTATTGCCTATTTTTTGACTTATGGTGAATGTCCTACTCATTTTTATTATAAAGAAAGGAGGACTATTAGGTTGAATGCTGACAATTTTATCTTTTGGGATACTGGCCTATACAAGAGAAGCATAGATGGAGTATTCCTTCGCCGTCTAGACAAGGAGCAACAAACCCAGCTTTTGAAATCTTTCCACAATCTAGCCTGTGGAGGACATTTTTCATCTTCTATGACTGCTCACAAGATTCTGTGAGCCAGGTATTACTGGCGAACTCTTTTCCATGATGCACATAAGTGGGTGAGAAAATGTGAACTCTGTTAGCAATTTGTTGGAAGACCCAAGTTGGCTACCCTGCCTCTCAAGCTAGTAATCATAGAGGAACCATTCTAGCAATGGGGACTTGATTTTATTGGGACAATAAACCCATCTTCAAGTGGTGGACATGATTATGTCCTTACAATAACTGATTATTTCACCAAGTGGGTAGAAGCAATCCCAACTAAGCATGCTACTTTAGAAGTTGTATGCAACTTCTTCAAAGAAAATATCATTTCTAGGTTTAGAGTTCCATTCAAAATTATTACTGAAAATGCAGCTTGTTTCACCTCTCAAGAGATTACATAATTCTATTTTCATTATGGAATTACACACTCTCATTCTTCTGATTATTTTCCATAAAGGAATGGACAATCTAAGTCCAACAATAAGAATTTGGTAACTATTATCAAAAAGCTAGCATATGATAATCAAAGGACATGGCATAAAGCATTGGTTGATGCTTTATGTGCAGATAGGATCACACCAAAGAGGGTAATTGGTATGTCTCCTTTTCAACTTCTTTACGGTATTAATGCTGAGATACCAATCACATTGGAGTTACCAGCCTTGAAATTGGTGAAGGCCATTGAAGATCATATATATGAGAGTTCTCTTGACAAAAGAATCATGTGCCTAACTCAGATGGAAGAATAGAGAACCATGGTGGTAGACAAAATTACTGCTCATCAAAGTCTGGTAAAGAAACTCTTTGACTAGAAGGCCAAAAATCATGATTTCTAGATTGGAGATCAAGTCCTGTTGTGGGACATAAGAAAAGAGCCAAAGGGGATGCATGGAAAGTTTGACTCCCTTTGGAGAGGCCCATTTAAAATTCATCAGCACATTGGTGAAAATATCTTTCTATTGAAATATCAAGATAACACATTCTTTTTCTTTGCCCCACAATGGGCAGCATCTGAAACACTTCAACTCTTGAAGTATCAGATCGTTGCATATGTATATATGTATATTTGTACAATTTTTAATTCTATTTTGTTTCATTTGTTTCCATTTTTTAAGCCTTTCAATTTTGAATAGCATGACTCCGTAACCCAATGGTACACATGAAGACACTAGAGATTTTGGATTCTACTCCTTTCAATTCATTTTGTAATTGACAAAAGTTCCCCAACTGGAGCCAGCTGTTGTCCCCAAAAAAATATCAATTATTTTTGGGACAACATTTGAATTATTTTGGTCCTACAGATCAAAATTATCTCTTCCCTTTCCAAATTTTGTCCTAGGTATTCAAATTCCTCATTTTCAAGCTTTTCAAAAATCTACGGACTGCAAATAGGCTCATTTCTATAGGTTTAATGGGCTTCACAACTTCTATAGGTGTGTTCAATCAAAAGAATTGGTTTCTAACAATTGGTCATTTTTAGAATTGGTTCATCACCTTGGTTCAAACAAAAATTTCCATCGACAAGCATCAGTAGTAGGTTCAACGTTTGGTTCATCTTTTGGTTCAACATCAAATGGTTCGTCAATCAGGTTCAATCAAGTGATTCAATGCTTTGTTTCAACATTTGGTTCATCCACTCAGTTTTAGCACTTTGATTCATTCTTTGGTTCAATCAAATGGTTTGTCAGTCGGTTCAAAGCTTTGTTTGAATCGTTGAACAAAAATTTGGTTCAACATCTTGGTTCAACAAAAAGGTTCAAAGCCTTGGTTCGATGGTTTTCAAAGGCAAGTTCAATGTTTAGTTCATCGGCTCAGTTCATTCAAATTGAACCATCAGCTTGAATCATTTTTGTTTCAATCAATTGGTTCAATGTCTTGGTTCAACAGAATGGTTCATCGCCAAAGTTCAAAGAAGCTCGAAGGCCATTCAAAAACTACCCAAAGGGTAGATACCCTTGCGGGAGGCTCTTTCCGACTCAACATAGGTCATTTCTTAAAAGCCCAAAAGAAAAAGTTTAATTTGAAAAAGTGCCAAATAGAAAAGCCAAAAGGAGACAAAGGAATGACGTGCCCAAAAATGTCAAACTCAACACAGTGAATTAGCTGTTGATTCTTTAAACATACAGACACACAGACCAAAATACATTCATAGATTTCAAAGCCAAGACCAACAGAAAGTGGAAAAGGAACAAGATAGTAGATTAAATCTAGGACCTAAGTCAATTAGCCGAACAAGGAGGAATGATGAAGATAAAATCAGATCGCTAAGTGGAACATAAAAAGTTACAAACTTTCAATAAGCATGACTTATTTCCTTGTATTGATAAAATCAAATGGGTAAAATGCCCCTAAGTTCCAGCATGTCTTCTTAATAGATTCCAATGTAAAATGATGTATTGATTATTCCCAAGTCCTTCTTGAAGAGGGTATATAAGGGACTTTCTTCTATTGTAATAAGGATCTCTTTTTTGACATTTTAGAATGAAACTCTGCCCAAATTGAGTGGCATCATTGAGACTTTGTGCTTAGTCTGTTAATCATATTTTTTTACTGGAATAAGAAAGCAAGGGACTTTTTTAGACTTTGTGCTGTGATTTCTTTGTTATTAAGGAAACTATTCTTATGTCTTTTTCCTTGATATATTTTCTGTTCCATTAATTCAACAAGTAGAATTAGTGACATTAGTTAGGAAGGCGTCCTGAAGAATCAATTATGGAGAGGCTTTGTGCCCCCATAGCTACCTTCAGTGTGTTTTCTTTTCATTGCTATGTAAAGGACTTTGAGAAGACTTTGTGCCCTCATTGTCCTTCATATATTACTCTTGAGCATTTCGAGTAGAGACTTTGTGCTGTATCTTGATTTTCTGGTTACTACACCCTCAGTTACATTCTTCTTTTATTTCTAGAAGTATTCTTGTGGTTTGTTGAATAGTAATTCTAAAAGAAGAGGAGTACTATCTATCATTTCCCCTGAGTTTTTTCCTTTGATCCTTGCGCATCATCTCTGAAAGAAGAGAGATGGATGATTTGTCCCACCCATGAGTATTATTTTCTATATATATATATATATATATATATATATATATGTAGTATACCTACAGGGAACCTCCCCTTGATGAGTGGAGAGATCAGTGTCTTTTTGATGTCGTAAAACTACACATTTGGATGACTTATGTTCCTACTTTGGCTAATCAGACCTATTTTGTTTATCAGTACACTGATCGACAAAATATTCAACCAACATACTTCATCATCAAATTATGTATATATCAAAATTTATGGCATAAACATTGCAGACTTATTTTTCCTTTGTTAATTTGAACACCAATGGTCACTGTGTAAATGCAAATATTGTAGACACATGGTTTCATCTCATGTTTCATGAAATATATATTAAATACACTTGGTCAATATTCTTATAATTCTCCCTAAATTTATCTTCATTTAAAAACCATTGATATTCAATACATACATCCATGATTAAGACACTTGGCACCCTCATGTGCCTTCTGAACACATTGTTGATAGTCCCTACTCTTGTACCACTTGGAAATCCTGTGTGCATTTTGAGCACCCTAATGTTATACCACACTCTTTTTCCACTTGGTAGTCCTATTTCTTCTAATTATTTACTATTTGACTCAAATTTCACCATCTATATCCATCTCTATGAATACCCATGTGTCGTTGATCCTCTGTCAAAGCTTCTGAGATTATGACACTTATCACTAGTGTGTGTAATCTTAGACTCCTTTGAATTTTTAACTAAATACACACCATTAACTCACTACTAATAAGATAACATGCTCTATTTTATCCTTATTTGGTTAGACTAAACTCTCTTCATTAGATCTATGATCCCATTAAATGCTCACCGTAGATCTTTGATAATTCAAATTTGGCTGAGTATGGGAACTTAGTGAACTCTGCTAGATAATCCAAATTTACACCTTAATAAATTTTTATACACTCAACATCATGACTTTAAACTTGAACCACATTATCAGCTTTCATATTGAAATCCATTTATGTATCAAAATACTCTTAAAACTTTCACACGTGTGAAATATAACATCATCAAACTACTTACTCAACCTTATTTGTCAAGATGACTACTTGAGCTTAGAAATTCATATGACTATTATGATTAATTATGTTCACTTCCATAAACATTATAATCATTTATAACATCCCATGGGGTCTTTTCAACATGTCCATACCATCAATATCATCCATCAAATGTCTATTCAAGTCAAATATTGAAGAACTAAGAATATTGAAGCACACATTGTCATTGTCATTCTAGAATACATGACACTTCATAAAAATCCTTGGTGTCTGTAGTATCCCTAATTTCCCCTCAAATCTGAAACTGGATATTTCCCTGACTATCTTTCTATATTTTGCTTTTTAGATATTTTGCATGAGTAAAGATGCAATTTTGCAAGATAAATTCAAATAAGCAAATAAACCATAGTAAATATCTTAACTGGCAAATCAGTGCTCTTATGATTCTTTAGAATGATTACAATAATGAATCTCTGACATGCATATAAAAGAATACAAACATCATCTCAAACCCTGATATTTTGCAAATCTGGAACGGCTCTAATACAGAAGATATTTATCTGTGCAATATCTGAATCAAAAACATAATGAAATAAATACCTAAAAAGCTCTGTGACAAATTTTGTATGAAGTTACCTCTCAAATCTGTAAACCTCTATGATAACTTCTGTATGAAGCTATCTCTCAAATTAGCAATAGATCAGCTGATATTTCATAGCCTCTGAATTGGACACACTGAAAAGTTGACATTCTCCAATGCAAATGGAATCCTGGAACCCTTAGCTCAGTCTTCACAGAAGAATTCTTCAATATCAAAATCAATAATCAAATCATAATCAATAATGGCCTCCATGAGAAACCCTTATACCCTCAAAAAGATGCGCTTGCCCTAATTAGGGTTTTTTCTTAAATTAAAATTAGGGTTTCTAATTAAAAAAATAGGCCAAATAATTAATATTTGATTAAATCAATCAAATATTAATATCTCCCTCAATATATGTCTGATCATCGAACCGACTAAACTTGGTGAATTAGAGAGTGATTCTGCACATGACCATACCAAAATAAGGGTGCTCTGCTGCGTGTCAAATATCCCTAAAAAGTAGGAGCTCAGGCAAATGTGTCCAAAAGAGCCTGAATGAAAGCTAACTATAGGAATTATGCTTATTGAGGCCAAGCCAAGCTCCATCATGACCCTCTATCCATCCTATCAGCCTACGAAGGTCGCATAATAGGCTAATCATCAAATCTGAAGATGTCATCTATAAATGGGACATGACAATCTGCCCCTCCAAAAATTGCTTGTCCCCAAGCAATCTCAGAACAATGAACCACTCGATCCATTTGGATCCCAAATGTAGTTATGCTCTGCACTGTTGTGAATCAATGCAAGTTCTTGCACTATCCTCTCAAATAGAACAAAGAGGAATCCATAACCAACCCGTGGAATGAAACTCAACCAAACTCCAAGAGCACAACTACCATAGTCAGGAACCCATGAGAAACAAACTCTCGAAGTATCATAACCCAAGTAGAATGGACAACTCAAACTGCCAATTCCATCTGCAAAAGATGGTGCCAATCCATCCCATAACTGATCCCTCTATAAAAGTGGCACAACCAACTGTACCACAATATCATCTGTGTGAGAAGAATCAATCTGGAAACTCGACTCCACTGGTATGCCAAACTCATCAGGACCAGGTACTCCCAAATCTTGAACATGTGTGTCAGCTCCAACAACATGTTCCTCAGCTACAACTGTAGTAATGTACTCACCAACAACACTCAATGTACTATCCTCTGAACATACCTCCACACTCTGAATGCCAGCATCAGACTCATCCTCATCTAACTCTGAAGAAGCTGCTGCTGAAACTACCTCATCATCACAATCTCCAACTCCCTCATCCTCTGCAACCGAGAGTCCAAATCTTCATGACTAAGCTCGACCACATGTCTGTCAGAATCTTGGTGAGCCACCTTCATTGTCTCTATCTTAGGCTCTGAAGCCTCAGCCTCTAACTCCTCAGAACTATCCCACTATTTGAAATCTTCTGATTTCAAATCCTCACAATATGCCCATATTACACGATGCGCCTTGCCTTTAGGCCTCAAATGAAAATCATGATTGGCATCATATGGACATTTACAGTATAAGCAAAGCTTTTCCCTAAACCCTTTAACAACAGATGCCATACGCCGAAATAATTTGGCTTCAAATGTAGGATCTGAGAGAATTTCATTCATCCTCCTCTGGGTTTTAACCAATTGGTTCAAACTTTGTTTCAGCTTCTTCATATCATTGTCCCACTATTTTTGAGTACTTGAAATACAAATGATTTACTAGTTGATTCCCTTATGTGTACTCAAGCAAAAAATAACTCACTTAAAGAAAAATAAAATAGTGACTTAAAAATACTAACTATAAATTAGCTAATTTTAAAAGGATGTCGTTTGCATGCCTTGCAAAGAAATAAGAGAACTAGCATTGCATTATGCAAGGAGCGGTTGACCACGGATTTGCACTGTAGGTGCTATGCATGACCACAGATTTGCGCTGTAGGCACTGTTATGCATGTAATTTGAAACTTTGTAGTCTGGGTAATTTGACAGTCAACAGTTAGTTGTTCAGAGCCGTTGTAATATCCCCAGATTTGTCTTAAAGCAGTAGCTCTAGTAATCATGTCTTTTCCCACTGCTAACTTCCACCCAATAAACTACCAATTAATAGCTGCGACTCCCTCCAAAATAAATTTCAAACAAAGCAAACTCTTAGACAGCGCCCGACAAGTCAATCAATTTAACAATATATTGCTTTCCAAGACAAAATGAATGCCTCCTTGAGAAATCACGACACAAGACAAAAGTCTTGATTTATCACCATTTGATGAATAAGACAACCATGATTTGACTTTATTTGTTTGTCTTAGTCACCAAACTTAATGTGTTGTTTTTCCTGTCTAATGGCCTTCCTGAGTATTCACGACTAATTGATGTGTCTTTATTCTGGTTTCAAAATGATGGCGGCCAGCTTTTGAAATACCACGATTCCACAAAGCACATTATTAGCGCTTCAAGATCATTGATAATCTCCAAGCAATATCCAGATCAAAATCGAACTAGATTTTAATTTTTATTTTTTTTACGAATTTATGGAGATGCTTCTTTAGAATATAATAATATTCACATATGCCACACACTTAATGTCTTCCAATTTGAAATCTCAAAACCCTACCTTCTAAAAAATTTATTTTTCTCAAAAAATAACTTCCCACACAGGATGGTAGGAAACCGCTCAGATACCACTGTAGTATCCCTAATTTCCCCTCAAATCTAAAACTGGATATTTCCCTGACTATCTTTTTGTATTTTGCTTTTTAGATATTTTGCATGAGTAAAGATGTGATTTTGCAAAATAAATTCAAATAAACAATTAAACCATAGTAAATCTCTTAACTGGCAAATCAGTGCTCTTATTATTCTTCAAAATGATTACAATAATGAATCTATGGCACGCATATAAAAGAATACAAACATTATCTCAAACCCTGATCTTTTGTACATCTAGAACGGCTCTAATATAGAAGATCTTTATCTATGCAATATCTGAATCAAAAACATAATGAAATAAATACCTGAAAAGCTCTGTGACAACTTCTGTATGAAGTTGCCTCTTAAATTTGTAAACCTCTGTGATAACTTCTATATGAAGCTATCTTTCAAATCAGCAATAGATCAACTGATATTTCACAGCTTCTAAATCACACACACTGAAGAGTTGACATTCTCCAATGCAAATGGAAACCTGGAACCCTTGGCTCAGTCTTCACAGAAGAATTCTTCAATAGCAAAATCAATAATAAAATCATAATCAATAATGGCCTCCATGAGAAACCCTTATACCCTCTAAAAGATGTGCTTTCCCTAATTAGGGTTTTACTTAAATTAGAATTAGGGTTTCTAATTAAAAAAATAGGCCAAATAATTAATATTTGATTAAATCAATCAAATATTAATATCTCCCTCAATATATGTCTGATCATCGAACCGACTGAAGCTGGTGAATCAGGGAGTGATTTTGCACATGACCATACCAAAATAAGGGTGCTCTGCTGCATGTCAAATATCCCTAAAAAGTAGGAGCTTAGGCAAATGTGTCCAAAAGAGCCCGAATGAAAGCTAACTATAGGAATTCTGCTAATTGAGGCCAAGCCAAGCTCCATCATGACCCTCTATCCATCATATCAGCCTATGAAGGTCGCATAATAGGCTAATCATCAAATCTGAAGATGTCACCTAAAAGGAGGACATGGCAGTGTCCTTAGATACATCATTTAAAGACCTCCAATAATATCCCCCTTTGTCATTTGATGTCAAATATAAATATAAAGCTTATACTCAAACTTGGTCTCTCTCTTCAAGTACTTTCTTCTCCATTGACACAATGACAAAGTGGGATCAACTTCTAATTCTATGGACTTGAAAATAATTCAAGGAAAAATAATATGAAAGGAACACCTATTATATATGATACAAACTCACCCCTAATATTGTGAAAACCTCTTCTTACCTTGAGTTTATTAAACATGTTCCACAACTCCACTCTTCTTTGATGATACATAGCTTCCATGAAGACAAGACATACATGAACATCAGAAACTACATGAACTTACCTTGAAAACATTAATAGGTATTCCCCCAAAGTCACCTAAGCTTATGCATTCTTTGATCATATTTATATCATAAAAAACTAATTGCCTTCATACCTTCTCTCTCAAATGTTACTACATAGTCCTTTGATCCTAGGACCTAACCATTTATAAAGGTCCCCCTTTGTTTATGCATGAGGATTCAATACATTTTTCAAATCACCTAACTTTTTTTGATCAAGCCATCATATCAACATGCTTGAGTTTACATTTTTAGTAGACTTCTTCATAATAGCCTTACTTAGAATCCTTATAGCCCTAACTGGACCTTGCAGAGCCCATATTATTTTGTGTATGAACTTTCATGGCTTGAAATTTCATATCTAGAGTATTCTCATATTCTCCCTCATGCATGGAAAAAATCAATGCTCATATCTTCCTCTACAACATAATTCCTTCACAAACCCACTAGCCAATTAGCCCTCTATTTGCACAAATCCTCCTCCATTGAACCAATCATGTAATTAAAAAAGATTATGAAACACTTTTTGAGAACCATTTTACCATTTCAACAAATTACGTAAACTCAGATCTCAAATCACTAGGAAATTTTTTTTCCAACATGAGCAAAAACATTAGGTTTACAAGAGAAACTCAGCCAACACATCACCTTCCAGTCAACGCTCATCTCTAAAATTTTGCTTGATCACACCTAAAGGTCATCAATACAGACTTCTAGACCAACTTTTGAGCTCATAATCCTTTGGGAACCCATACTTCCTATACCATGGTTTTTGACCTACATAACCTTAACACAAGCTAAGAAACCCGAGAGCAAATAAAATTCTCCAGTTACACACAAAAGACCTCCAAAACTTGAAATCACATGGAACACAATTGAAAGAGGTAAAAACACCTTCATATCCCCCTAAGACACCTTGACAATGTACAATTCTTCAAATGACACCTGAAAATCTCCATACCCAACCTACAGATCTTGCACACCCAACAGTCAACATGCCAAAACACAAAACTGATCTTGACAACATTATCCTCATAATCCATATCAAATTAACCTTTAGTCTTTATATGCATTATAATATATTAATAACTGATCATCCTTGATTTTACATCTTTATCTAATTTGATTCACTTGAGCTAATGAAGCATACTAAATAACACAAGCTTAATGAACTGAAGCATCTCAAAAATGCTCCCCCTTAGATCATGACCACATATGTAACTAAGATCTACTCTTTGACACATATTGATCATAAGAAACATGTAAAAACATCATACCACACTCAACACACCTAAGTTAGCTCTCCCTAAATCCATACCAATCTCTAAACTTTTAGGGCCCACAAGTCCTCTTTCAAGAGTCACCATACTATTGATTAGAACAACAAGAACAAACACAATGTAGATTTACTCACCTAAAACCAAGATCCCAATTAATTTTAAGACACTACACTAAATCAAGCTACATCAAGATACCAACTATGGATGAAATTTGATTGTATCCATACCTTTCTTCTACTACAACTCATCTTCACAATCTTAGCCCTCGAGACCTCTCTCTTTACACCAAAGATTGACTATTGCATATCATAACATGACTCCTTATGAGATGAATAAAAAAAAAGGAACAAAATATCATACCATTTTTTCATACCTCAAACTAATATAACAACTCACCTTCATTAATTTCTTGTCATGCAACACTAGCTAAGACCCAACAAGCATCCACCATGCTTCCTCTTTCTGTAAAGTGCCTCCTTGAAGCCTAGAGAGAGACACCTCTTTAACATAGTGAGACTAAAAGTCCCAAAACTTAGGATACTCCCATAGCTCCATACTCTCATTTGAACTACATTCCTACCTCATCACCAAATTGACTTTGAACGGATCCTTGAATTCATTATTTTCTTCATATTTGTCAAAAAATGTACGCAATCTAAACTCTTGACTTTCTTTCATGTCTATCATGGAAAACAAACCATCTTTGGTATTAGTTTGATCTCTCCTAATAGGCTTAGGTTTCCACCACTATTTGTGACCTCTTCCTTATACACTAGGAGATCCATACACCTTATTTTTATTTGAGAACTCATTCAACCTTTTCGTTCAATACCTTTAAATGTGACAAAATCTATGACATCTAAAAAAAACAAGATCATTCATACCTTTTTCTTGATGATGATTATGTTCATTCTTTGACTAATTTTTTATCCTCTAGCATTATATAGCAATGTGGCCAAACTGATTTCATTTATAACAATGACTCTTGGATGAATATCTCATTTTATTATTTTGTCTAGCTTGTCTTATTTCTTGCACTCTAGGAGCCAGATTGGACTTATCTTGACTTAATGGTTTTTGCTTGTAGAACCTAGCAATATGACCAATTCTTTGACAACTATAGCAAAAAATGTCCTCCATACCTTTTCTTTGAATATGGAAGTGATCTCCCTTTGATTTATTACTTATTCTTCCATGGTCCTTTGCCATATGACCAAAACAAGATGACAAACAAAACAATGTCCCATAAAATATTTGGCATACTTTGAAGTATTTGGTTATCTGATTGGCTTCTTCATTTTGCTCTTGACGTAATATATCTTGTTGAATTTCATGTTTCCAACCTATTTATATTTCCCTTTTTTATTTTGATCCTCTCCAAGATTTCCTATCTTGACTATGACCTTTTCATCCTCATCCTTTAGGGAAACAAGATTATTCTTCAATTGAATACATTCAATTTTGTTAGCTCTCATGCTTGAAATTGAAACCTCTAATTGAATTCTAAGATATTTGATGGTATTCTTATCCTCCTTAGCTTCTTTGTTCATGTCATCCTTCAATCTACATGCTTTCTCTTCCATAAACTTGATTAGTTCTTGATTCTCCTTTTCCTTCCTTATAGACTTACTTGAAAAAATCCCCTCAAGAGACTTAACTTGTGATTCAATACCTTTGATCATATTCCTGATTTTGTAATTCCTCTTCTTTTTCTCCTTTAATTCACCAAGTGTACCCATGAGCTCAGCTTCTAGATCAACTTCTTATTCATTTTTGTCATAGAAAACTTCTTCTTCTCTATTGTTATGGAAAACTTATTCATCAAACATCATTTTTTATTTTAAATAACTATTTTTTACCCACATTATACCTTGGATCACCTTCACATGGTTAAACATACATATAAGGTCCTAATCTAATACCAATTATTAGAGGTACAATCACTGAGAGGGGTGGGTGGTGAATCAATGATGCCTTATAATCCAATTCAATTCCCAACTCTTTGAACATTCAACACATACAATCATGATGAATACAAATTAACCATTGAAATGAATAAGGGAAATATAGCAAGATCAAAAACATACCATATGATATATGTGGGAAACCCTCTTGGGGATAAAACTCACTAAACCTTACAAGATGGACTACAGTCCTATAAAGATAAGATTCAACATTTACACTAACACCAATTGATCAAGGAAGACCTATCCCTTAATTTAGTGAGACACCCATCCCACAAGTAGGAACCAACATCTTAAGAAACCAAGAACCAACCAAGTTACGTTGATTTTATCTCCACTTTTGATCTAATGTCTTCTACACTTGATGATGGACTTATCTTACTTTCTCTCTTTCCCCTTTACACTTTCACAAATTTGCACACATAAGTAATGGATCCAAAACACCCTTTTGGATCACTCTTCACTTATTTTAAAATACACAATCAAAAAATATATAATTACATCAACAACATGACATGTAGGTCATGCACACAAACCTCAACCTGCCTTGCTCTTCAACTAATCACACTCATTCAATCAACCTCTAGAGCTTACTCACTCAATCTGTCTCTTCTAGCCTCATTAGGTCCAACGACCTATGTGTTCATCTTCATCACCTTAATAAAATAATCTTGACTGATCCTTCTCACTCTTTTTTTTTTCTCAATGACTTGTACCCTCTCTTTCAAAGGTTCTCTACTTCACTTGACTCTAGAAACACATAACTAGCATAATTAGTCCAATTAGACCTTGTACTTATACCACTCTCTTCCTTTACTCCTTATTGGTAAAAAAATATGATTTATATACTTTTTAAACATTTAAAATAGGTTTTCATACACATTACATGGTTAAAACACTCCACTCCATAGGTTAGATATAGTCCTTAAGACTCAAATCCCCCATTAGGCCTTCACATCATGCATTACTCTTACAACCTCTTGGACCGCCTTAAACTTCTACCAATGATTATAACACATTAAAACTATCTCAAATATCTAGTTTATTACTTCCTCATAGATCCATGCCAGTTGAAACACCAACTCAACACTTAAACCAAGCCATTCTAGACTGCTCGCCAATAGGCCTAAAAACATAGAAAAGTCTATCATATAGAAATGAAGTATAAAAACAATTTATCAAATAATCTACTCAACCAAATGCACTAATAGATAATATATGACATATGAAACATCTTCATGTCCATTGGACTCATTTACTTAGGCTCTAAGTACTCAAAACAACTATCTCAGAATGACCACTCAGACTGGTCATATACAATAAAAATACAGTCAAGCTATTTTGACTCTCCATATCTGATCAAGGGTATATCATGACATAAAATTATTTATAATAATCTTTATAGACTTATATAACATATAAATAGTATTTTTCTTCTTGAATTCTACTCATAACACCTTTAACTCACTCTGACAACATGGTCACTCAACCTACCAGTGTATTTAATAAACACAGTCAACTTTTAAGTATTTCTTCACACTAAAAATGGATTAGTAAAACCTTAAAAATACATAAATATAGTTTTCATGGATTATAAAACAATCTTAAATATATATTTCATTTTAAAACATCAAAATACTATAAAAACAACTCAATTATCCTTCTTGGGTCACTTGAAGAACACGATCAAACATATAGTTAACTTTGGAGTTCAATATCTTTGAATGTACTAATAGTCAAATCATACAATTTTATTATATGGATGAAAATTAAATTCCTCTTCATATTTTATTTTTTTATTCATTATAAAAGTTTTCATATATCAAAATTTATGGCTTAAACATTGCATACTAGTTTTTCCTTTGTTAATTTGCATGCCAACAATCACTATGTAAATGCAAATATTGCATTAATATTCCTTCATCTAATGCTCCCTAAATGCTAGATTAAATATGATCCATATATATCCTTATAATTATCTCTAACTTTATCTTTATTTTTTGACCATTAATATGTTGTACATGCATCTATGATTAAGACACTTGGTACCCTCACGTGCCTTTTGAGCACATTGTTGATAGTCCCCGCTCTTGTGCCACTTGGTAGTCCCATGAGCATTATGAGCACCCTAATGTCAGACCCCACTCTTTTGTAACTTGGTATTCACACATTTCTTTCTATCAATAAATGTTTGACTCAAACCACAATGTTGATCTCCATCTATATGGACACATGTGTGTTGCTAATCTTCTATCAAAGCTTCCAAGATTGTGACACTTGTCACCAACTTATGAAATATTAGACTCCTTTGAATTTTTGATTAAACACACATCATTATATCACTACTGATAACATCACATCATCTATTATATCCTTATCTTGTCATATTAAATACTTACCATTATATATGTGATCCAATTAAATGCTCACCATAGATCTTCGATAATGCAAATTTTGCTAAGTATGGGAACTTAGTGAACTCTAATTGAGAAACCAAATTTTCACCTTAATAATTTTGTATACGGTCAACCTCATGACCTAACATTTGAACCACATGATCACCTTTCATATGGGAATCCACTCCTATATCAAATTACTCTTAAAACTTTCACACATGTGAAATATGATGTCATCAAATTACTTAGAGTTATTTGTCAAGATGGCTACTTGAGCTTAGACATTCATATGACCTTTGATGAATTTTGTTCATTTAAATAAGCATTTTAAGCATTCATAACATCCCATGGGGTCTTTGAAACATTTCCATATCATCAATTACCTAATCAAGTAAAAAACTAAAGAACTAAGAACAATTTGTCATTATCATTCTAGCAGACATGACACTTGATCAACATCCTTGGTCACTTTAGAGACATCATTGTTAAACATCCAATAAGTGAAACTTAAGGAAATCATCTAAGTTGGATAGAATGGTCTATACTTCATAGATCCAAGGATGACCAAGAAGTGTGTTATAAGGAAATTTAATATCCATAATATGGATCAATGTGTGGTGGGAAATAGACCCAACAATGATAAAAAACTAAATAGTACTAGAAGACTCCCTCTCGGCATTGACATAAGCCTTTATTCTGACCATCTCTAGATGGATGTCCTTCACAATTTATCCCAATCTCTATAATAGTTTGAGGGACACTATATTGAGCCCTAAACCATTATCTATAAAAAACTCACTTGATCTTATGGTTTTCAATAATTACCTCAATATACAATGGGTTATTATGACTTGGACCTAGGGTGGACATGTCTTTTTAATCGAACATAAGGTAATGAAATAAAGACAAATATCTAACTAGTGTTTGAAACTATTTAAAATTTATATCTTTGGGAATAGTTGATTCTTGTAAAATAATATTCAAAATAGTTCTATGAACTTAATATGTACACAAGAGATCCAAGATGGAAATATACATAGGGGTTTTACTTAGTTGGTCTAATAGACTATAAGGTTTTTCAATATTGGGATGAATTAGCTTTGCTTTGGTTAGAACACTACTAGGCTTCGATTCTAAAGGCACAATGTTCACATTGGGTTCTATGGAAGTAGGAAAAGGCCCATGGAGAGTAACTCATGATCATCTAGTTACATTTTTGCAACCTAGAGCTGGGAAGGAGTCATTATAATTAGAAGTTGAAGGAGAAGGGCCTTGGAGGGTGACTCGAAGGTGTCTAGTTGCATTACTATAGTTTTGAGTCGATGAGGAACCATTGCAATTAGAGGAAGGGTGTTGTCTAAAAATAATAACATGTAAAAATGGAGTCACAAAAAAATTGCATGAACTCAACATGGTATTACTAGAGGGAGAGGATGTTGGCCTTATAGTATTGGGTCCTATATTGTGAAGAGCACAAGATGCCTCATGGGATTTGACAATAATTATGGAAATGTGGGTTGTAAAAATGTGTCCCATGGTATTCTTATAGTTGTAAGACATGTTGTAACCTAATTTGTTAGCATGGGTATTTTGATCCAAATTATGATCATGCTGATTATAATTTTGTCCCTAATTTTGGTTCTAATTATACTATTGGTTTTGTCCTTAGTTTTATTCTTGATTCTACTAATTGTTCCTTGGTGGTGGTTGATTATGTTGATGGAATGGATCTTGGTAGATTTTGATATCCTGATTGGTGCCTTGTGAGGCTAATTTGATCTCAACTTCACCATTCTCGATCAGATCTTCAATTATGTACCATAATTAGATGCACCAATATGTATCATGTCCAATAACATGATGGAAATTTCACCATTCATTGTTTGTGTACCAATATTTGGTTGATCTTGATGAAATAGCCTTGGTATTAGCCATATAATTATGTTAGCTACTATGAGCTTTTGGAATACTATCTCAACAAGTTCTCCCAAATTTTTGAAGACTTTATATTGATTGTGGAATTTCCTTTATAGAGGTCATATTTTCAAATTGGGTGGTGGGTTAGGGGGGATTGTACCATTTTTATGTGTCTTGCTTCAGTTACTCCATTCCTTAATATGTTATTGTTCTTGTTGAAACCCTTAGGTATCTCTTGTGTAACTATTAGAATAGAAGATTGGGTCAGATTTGAAATTTTAACCTGCACAAAAATCTTGATAAGGTCCTTGACAACAAGAGCCTTCTTAATATTTAACCCTTTGTCAATAATTTACTAAAATGAGTTATCATAAGTAAGTCATAAATTATGTGTGACCTAAGGATGTAAGTTATGTGTAAAAATGTTTGCCAATTATTTGTCTGGTAAATTATGTTGAAAGCAACCCACTAATGCTCTCCATATTTGTAGATATCCAGTGAAGATTTCTTTATCATGTTGTTTAGCTTTGTATAAGTAAATAATGGTCAATTCATGCTCAATGTTGTATGATAAATGGTTGATGAACTTTTCAAATAAGTTGATCCAATCTATAATTGATCCCTTGGGTAACTCAAGTAGCCAATCTAAAGCTTGTCCGACTAAATTTTGTAGGAACAATCAAAGTAAGTAAACAGTACATTAAGTAAACTCTTATCATAATATGAAAAATGCCTAAATATGTTCACAAGGGTCTCTCTTTGCTTTGTAATTTTCAAATCTAGGTGCCTCAAAATAAGATGAAAAGGATACTTGCAGAATAGATAAATCAAATGTATTTGGGCATATCTCATTAAATTTTTACTTCTTGAATCTATTATTTGTCTCTAATCATGTCACAATCTCTTGCATAGAGTTTGAATCTTGCATGTTTGGTGCATTCATGGTGGAACATAATCTATTGGGGTAGAATGTTCCCTTATTGTTATTGTTGGGGTGGTATGTGGCCCTATTGTTGTTGTTGAGGTGGAATGTTCCTTTGTTATTGCTTGGATTTGGTAGGGATATACACCCTATGATCCTTGAATTGGTTTTGGTTCACTCCTTGAGTCGAGTAGGCAAGCAGTCGATTCCTAGGAATCTATTACTTTGAATCAACCATGTTTTACTAATTTTGGGGAGTTATTTACCTATCACCATTGTACATACTAGTTTAGATGAACTAGCCAAATTATTTTACATGATTTCCTCAATATGCACCGAATTTTTTGGTATTTGGTTTTGTAAAGGATCAAGATGTTCTTGATGATTTAAAAATGTGTGCTCCATGTCTAATGGAGCGTCTTGTGGAAGCTCTTGGGATTTGGGTTGTTCTATTGAGACATCTCGATCTATCATTATTATGTTCTTAACTATATTTTGCATTGCTTCAACCATATTTCCTTGTTCCTTTGAATTGTTATTATGGATTGAAATAGCTACTAGAGAGTTTGTTAAGTACATGATAAGTTGATCTACTTATTATTGACTTATCTTCTTAATATTATTGACAAGATGTTGATCATTTGGTTTTGACTCTATAATTATTTCCTTTCCATTATTATTAGAATAAGGTATGTTTGATTGTGCAATATTTTGAAAAACTTTATCTTGTTGTTATTTTCCTTCTGTAACTAAGTTATGCAATTATTCAATATTAAAATGTGAGGGTAGTCTTACACCTAGTTCTATAAAACTAGAAGGGCCTCATCTTTGTTCTCTTATGGTTGATAGTCTTTAAGGTCTTCCTTAGATCTTATAGTTGCGAGAATGTCCTCAAAGACAACATAATTATCTTGACCATCATAATAATGATCCTCCTCATAGCTAGGGCCATAAGGGACCCCCCTATGAGTGTAACATTGAGTTATGTCTAAAAATGTTTCTCTCTACATTTTGACTAGATTTGGAAATGTTTTGTAAATTTTTGAAAAAGGTATGTGTTTTGATCCTTTCAAAACAAAAATGAATAGGTACTAAAGAGACTATAATATGAGGGTGTGTAGTATCACACATAATTATAAGAATGATTTTAAGTAAATTAATCAACCTTGGGAAAATTTAAAATTGTATGAATTAGAAGAAGGTATGATAACTCAAGAATCTAAAGTGTAAACTAGCACACCAAATCCTAGATTTAGAGATACATCAATATTGTAAAACCTAAATCACCTTTGATGATTTGTTACTATAATAATATAAGAAATACCTTTGGATTAGGAAGGAGAAAATGTAAACCAAGAAACTCATGATGTGAAAAGATGCAAGAATTCTTAAATATAAAACTAGAACCAAATGGGTAGCACAACACTACCACACGGCAATAGGAATGGTAGTATAAGATGTTGTTATAGAACTTAGAGTGCACTAAATAAATAAGATGACTTAAGTTTACCAATGATAAAAATGATAATGAGTCTATGAAAGACCTTCAATCCAAATTAGAAATTGAAACCAAGTTCCCTCAAGTCAAGTGAAAATGGTGAACCCAATTCAACATGTCGACCTTATGAACAAAGAAAGGTACAATTTTGAATTTGAACTATAAATGAAGGACTTAAAGATAATTTGGGAATTGGTTTAGACTCAAATGGGTAACATAACTTCCAATTAGATTATATGACACATTATTTAAGATGGAAAATTTGAACAAGGAAAAGATTGATTTTCACTTAGACAACATAACGCCTCCTTATTCAAGAAATTATGGAAAATGTTTTTTGGCTATGTCATGTTTTTACAAGCAAGTTTTGACTCAAATCAAGGACCAAGTAATATGATATTAAAATACAAATGCAACTAAGCAATTATCCTAAGCCCTAAACTCATAAGGTTTTCTTTGTATTGTTGAAGTTTGTTTATATACGTATACTTAGAAGGAAATTAATTGTTCATCCAAAATAAAAGGGCATTATATAGCAGGGTATTTTACACCCCCATTCTTCTAAGTGACAATATGATGACATGGAATTTTGGGATTACCCTACATCAATAATACTTTGGATTAAGTGGGGATTTCTAAAACGTACAATTTATGACCTTCTATATGGTCCCAAGTGTGGTTAACACAAGAGATGTAGCACATCAATTCAGTTCACATCAATCAACTTATCATGCAAGGGTATATTCCTTTGAATGATGATACCATCCATGGACTACATAGTGGTATCCCTTGGTTGACCAAACTTGACTTGGGCTTTCATTACTAAAGGAGAGGCTAGTCACTCAACCCTCTGGCTCTAGCAGTATGCATATCCCAATTTGTGTACCCCATAGTGGAGTGGGGTTGAAACACTACCAAGAGATGAAGCCTATGGTAAATTATTCCCTAGAGAACCCATGGGAGGTATTGACATTCCCCTCACAAGCCGAGACGCATGAAATAAAATCTAAGTAAAAAATCCTTAGGGTTGTTTTTAGATCACCCAAACTATATGGGTTTTGGGGAGAGCCTAGACAACTTCCTTTTCATGCCTTGGAAAAAAAAATTGCAATGAGAAGGTGCTTTTGATCACCAAGTTCCCTATAGGGAACATGAAGAGATCATACATGCACAATTTCTTTTCCTCAAAAAATTTAACAGTCAAGTGATAGATGACTTATATAAAGCAAAACACACTTTTGAAAAATATTGCAACTTTAATATGAGTTTCATTTTAAGCACTGAATTGAAATGTTTGGTGATGTTCTTGGCACTTGGCCTTAGTTTTCAAAAACTTTGAAAAATATCCACTTAAACAATGAAGTAAACCATGTAATTTTATTTTTAAACACCAAAGATAAGGTTCTTAATTTTTTTTAAACACCAAATAAAATGTTAAAAAGACTTAGTTATGCACAAATAAACAGTTTTCCTCATAGGTCCTACAATAAAAATTAGAGGGTTTTATTTAGTTTTGAAGCATATTTGCAAATGAGACAAACAATATTGGATTTATTGCTCTTGGGTCTATATTTTTTGAAAAACACAATGACTGATGCTAGTCATTATTGATTGATGTTGGTCACTGCAAGATAAATGTCAATCGTATCTTAACCATTTCCAGTCAAAATCGATAGATAATGGTCACTTGTGAACATGAAGGCAAAAATTTTATGCTTGAAAATACTTGTTAGCTCATCTTTTAGGATAAAAACTCCAAAAAAAAAATTCTGGATCAAGAAATGTTTAGACTAGAGACTTATAAAATTCAATTTGATAAAAACAAGCTTGAATAAAGATCTAAAATTTAAATTTTTAGCCATATTTTCCCCTTCTACCCAACTGATGCTTGGTAGACTTGAATAATGCCGGTCACACAGAACTGATGCTAGTCACTGTGTAACCTATATGTTGATAAAAATGTTAGAAACATGGGAAAATAAGCCTAAAAATTGTTGTTAAAGGACTTTTTAATGAATTAAATGGAAATATGAGATTTCCAAGATGTCTTCCTTGTTTGAATGGATGCTATGGTCCCATTGGGCATGCCAAGATGTAGTGTTGGATTACAAAGAGAATTAGTTCAAATATTAGTCATGTTCAACATAAAAGAATTCATAAGAACTAATAATCTAAGCTAACATATTCATTAAGGTTTGAAAATGATAATAAGAAGCATTTTAAAGAAAATACATATGCATATTACCTTCCCAAGTAATTCCACCATGCAAAAGTGGATCCAAGATTGTTTTCCCCCTTGATTTGTTATTCTTGTCTTTGTCAATAATGGATGCCAAGATCCTCCACCATCTCAAGATCACCATGCATAATATATGCTCATGATGTAAAATCACTAATATAAATATTAAATGAATCTATCCTATTGTAAATAAGGCATTAATCAAAATACACAAATGACTTGTGGAGAGAATCTTACATGATAAGTTTACACAATTTAAGCTTAATTATGATGTTATACACCCTTATATTTATAGATTTTTCAAATGGTTCGGGATCAACCATGACCATCGATCTCAAGATTGAGATGCATGTCCATGAATTAATCTAATATTTTGTAATAAATCTATAAATATCCTCATAAATATATAGGAGGAAGAGGAATTAATTAGGCATGGGTGCCCATGAACCTGATATTTATTGAATTTATGACTTAAGGATGCCACTCCATTGATTATTTTATTAGGTGATGTAGATATTCAAAACCAATTTCCAATAAATAAATATTCAATTTGATCCATGGAATTCTTACTTAAGCTAATAATTTGGTTTAATTTGCCCAAGTAAGATTAATCAATTTGAGGTCAATTCTTTGAAAATTGGTGCACAATTAATAAAAAATGGTCAGAAAGTCATATTACTGGGCCTTAATTTGACTCAAGAGGAATTGGAAGGTGATGTTAGATGCATACAAATTTTTATCCCATTTAGGATGTTTCTAACATAAAATAACAAAGGTACATGATGTATACTAACAAATTAGAAGAAAAGAATGATCCAAGGCACTAAAATGCAAAATCATCACTTTGACTCAAAATTTTTAATAAACGTTAGGAATCACATAAAATACATTGCCTCATTTAGGGATACATTGGCCTAAATTGGCACTTGTATATGACAAGCTTGAACCATTTAACACATTTAAGTGACTTTGGCCTAAATTGGGCATTTTATTTCAAATAAAGTAAGATTGACAATTTCAACACAAATGGTGTTAGGAATTAGATGTCTACAATTATATTCTAAGAAGGCTTATAACATGTTATATCAATTTTATATAAACATGAAGGTAATCATGACCTATTTTGTGTTTTTATTGATATTTAAAGTTAAACCTTAATTTTAGTTTAACTTAGAAGGCAAAAATATTGAATGAGAATGGATTAGTTATGACACTTAGTCTTTCTTGAAACCCCTCACTTAGACTCATCTTATCTTATTGGATTAAATGGATTTATATTTATTATTTAGGGTTATACATTTTTGATACCTAAGATTTATTATTCCTTAGAACTATTGTTTTCTATATGGGTTGTTTATTATTAGGAATGCATATTATCTTGTAGGATCTCTATAATATGTTTATACTATTATCTCAATTGAATCTCCACTAAAGAGGTTCTCAGTGCAAATGTATAAACATTTAAATCATTATATAGGTTAGAATGAGTGAAGTCTTGGTTTCTGATTTGAAGTATCAATAATGGTGATTCCTCATGGTATCTTTTTGTGTCTATAGATAAATAGATATGGTAGTAGGGTTATGAAGTTAGAAATTGGATGTTTCTCACATTGCATAATTATGTATTATAGATGGCTAACATTTTCTATACTCTGGATAGAGGTATAAGTAAGCAATTATTTATCTTTGTGATGCTTCCCATTAACTTGTTACATGTGGCATGCTAGTGTACCTTTGTTTGAACTATGCATGATCATAATTTGATTAAAATTTTGCAATTGCATATAAATAATCATGTCACTACATGTACCTTGTATGTGACTATTCTAGTACTTAATATTTGTGAATGATTTTGGAAGACCCAGATCTTAGTAAATTCCTTATTATGCTTGGAAAATTAATGAAAATAGTTACCTAAATTTTGTTATATAATATGGAAAATTTCTCATTATATTATGTTATGACTAAGCCCTAAGGAAAAGATAGTCTTTATTTATTTTAGTCTCATGGCTAAGGTTATATTAAGGTGTGTGTAATGTGCATTATATTATATCTCATTATTTTTAATAAAGTGAATATTGTATATGGTCTAATCTATTTTGGAGACTCTACCTTTCTTGGAAAACTATACACATAGGGTTTATATTGTGTTTTCTTTAGTGTTCCTATTTCACACACAATGAATGGAATGTGATGATTCAATGGATTGGAATAATCTCTAGGTGGAATAAGAGGATACAATACATTTGGACTTAATAAATATCCCAACCCATAGTAGTGTTAAATTTTAATTTGGGACATTCAATAGGTGTTAGTCCAATGGGACTAGTTTAGTGAGAAATTTTCTACCTAGGAAGATGATAATATTTTTGGATACCACTATCCTCATTTTTTTAATAGGAATTAAAAATAAGCCTCTTTTAGGTGGATTGAATGTCATATACCACCTTGAATATCATTTAATAATGTGTTTGAAACACCATTGTAATAATTTACCTTCTTGATTTCCATGAACTATCTTGTTGATTTTAATTTTTACTTGAGTATTGTGGTTCATTACTATTCATATTAGATAGTTTTTTATATTGGTTTTTAAATTATTCAATATATTTTATGATTAATCTCTTCATAAAGTTGTTTTTGATGTTGTTTTTCATGATTTTATGTAAACCAAAAGAATGACCTATGCATAACAATGGAAGAATCTAGTGAACCCTCACAACAATGACATATAGGTATAAAAGAGTAATACAATGAAAAAAAATCAATTTTAAATTTCCACCACTCCTTATGTGTTTTTTCATAATGTGATGACCTAATATTATGTGTATGTGTTGTGTTCATTGGAAGAAACTGTCATTGGCATTGTGCCAATTGTGCTCATTATTGCATGTTTTAGGGTGCACTTCTATATTGCAAGCTTTATTTAGGTTTTAAAAGCATTTTTGGCACTAATTTTCATTATGATATTTTTGGTTGCTTGACATTATTGGAAGAACATTAGTCTTAAGCCTTGACCTTTTAAAATGTCATGATGGCCAAGTCATTATGGTTTAAAGGAAAAACTGAGTTTGATTACTTGAAAGTTACTTGATTTTGAAGTGATCGTGATTATTAAAATAGATTTGGATTAATGTAAAATCCATGAAGGCATTGACCTGAAGTTGAGAGAATGGAAAAGATAGAAGGAAATTAGAGGTAAGAAATAAGAATTGATAAATTAGTGGGTTGAGCACTACTACATGTGTTTTTGGGGAAGAATATCTACTGAGGCATTATAGAGCATTTCCGTTTTGGGCCTCCACTTGAACATATCTATTATTTTTTTAGTTCACATATTGTTTGGAGGAATTTTCCTTTCGATATATAGTGCATTTTGAAAAAAAAAATTCCTTTGGATATATAGTGAATTTTTAAAATTTTAAAAAGTGTAATTGAGCAAATGAGATAGCCAAAAGGAAACAACATTCTTGCACATAGTATTTGATTGAGAATTGAGTAACTAGTTATTTTAGTTTCTATCTCCTCATTTTTTTTTTGGAATTCTACATCAGAGTGTCATGATAATTTTTGTAAATGGAACTATCTAAGGAAGGTAGAATGGGAGTTAATATATGGTTTTAGTGCCTTGTATGAATCCTTATTCTTCACATCTCCCCCATGTAGTCCTCTATGTCAATAAAATTTTTTATCTCCTCTATTTATTTCTTGATTTTGGTGCTATGTTGGATTTAAGAATGGTTCTATTTGATTTGGATTTGTGAATGGTATAAAATCATAGTTGCTCCATCAATTTTTTTTGTAAAGCCTATTGGTTTTGCCATCATATGCTCATGGATGTATTATTATTTTTTACTTGTTGTTTATATAGTGTTTCCCTTATTTGAAATAAAGCCTACTTCACTTGGTGGAAGAATGATTACTCTCTCTCTCACACACATCTATACTCTTTTATACTTTTATTGTATCATGATTTTGTTTGGACTCTTTCAATCTCATGGATGATGGTTGGGGTGGTAAGGGCCACAAATGGTTGGGATTATTTTATTCTCCTCAATTTTCATTAGTGGTTTCATAGAGGAGTTGTTATTCAAATGCATGTAAATGGAAGTTTATTTCAATGTTGATCTTTCTATCTATTTCATTGATAGCATAAACAAATGTAATCATTGAATGAGTTTTAGTGTTGACTGTCATTGTACTATACTAGTGTCAATGAGTTATTTAGGCACCTAGTAATGTATCTTGGTCAATATATTAATTTTAGTCTCGTAACGTGTTATATCATTGTTCTATAAACATGAAGACAATAATTCCATAGTTTATGCATTTCTTGGTGTTTAAATTTAAACTATAGTTTCAAGTTAAATTAGAAGGCACAAATAATTAATGGGAATTAATTAGTTATGAAATTTAGAATTTATCCTAACATCTCACTCAGGTTCATCTTATCTTATTGCATTAAATGGATATATTGTTATTATTCATGGTTGTACATTTTTTCTCAAGAAGTTTGATTATTCCATGGAACTATTTTTTCTTGTATTGAATATTTATTGTTAGGAAATGATGAATGTTCAAGTATTTTATAAAGTTAAAGCATCTATTTTAGATTTTTAAAATGCTTTATTCAATTTTTAATGGGTTGCTTAAATTTAATTAGCACCACTATTCATATTGGAGTTAGTCATGTATATTGAAGTATGTGATGCTTGGGTAAAAGAGTTAGTATCTTACTTTGATGGTTAGGTGGAAAACATTATTTGATTAAATGATTTAAGTTTAAAAACCTATAGTACAGTTTAATTTTTTCCACAAATGCTACAAGAAGCCTTATTAAGAATGATCTTACACGAAAGGATAAAATGTAGGCATGGGGAAACTGTTCACGAAGGTTTGGTAGTTGGATTAAACTTTGAACCTACCCCAATTAAAGGAAACCATGTGAGGATAGAACTCTATGATTTAATGCAATGTATAGTGTGGGGAAAATCATCTATTTTTAATATTACAATTGGAATGATTCCTCAAAGGATAAACATTGTTGTTCATTCTGGATTGGGATGGACACAAATGTATTGTAGAATTCCTCTAATTAATGTGATTACTATCAATCAAAGTTGTATAAATATCATTTTTGTATAGAAAAAATCAAATAATGTTTTATTGTTGATCACTTGTTAAGAAAAAGGCATACATGTCCTTTATTTTTTGAAATTTTAAATTTTAAATATTTGAAAATATGATAGGGAGGGAGTAAAATGGAAAAGGTAAAGGCTCTTCATTTTCTTCCTGGCTTGGATGATTACTATTACAAATCATAAGCAGCCAACTAAATAAATAATTTCTAGTTTTCTTAAGAATCATCAATGTTTATCAAATCACCAAACATTAATCTACAAATGGGAGGAGCAAAATTGATGATATAAAAGGTTGTATAATAAAAATTGTTGAGACATATAGTTCAACATATTTGTAGAGTTGGGTATTGTGTGTATGGAAAATATTGTTCATTGGGAAAGGTTTTCTCCTTTAGTTGAAAGAAATCATTAGTAATGGCATTGGTGGTAGAGTAGTGTATGAAATATAATGAAATTAGTCACTTGACCATCATTCTTGTGAATTTCATGAAAAATTATCTCTAAGCAAGAAGCCTTAAACACAAATGTAATTTTTAATGTTCTTGGCAGTGCATATTCCTTAAGAACCACAAAGACCTAGAATGTGGCATTGATATTAGGGGTGGATCTAGATTGTAACACATTTGTCACCATTAGTCCATCTATAATATTGAAGTCCTCTAGATTTGTGAAGGACTATGCATGAGAGGAATTATGGTCTATAGGCTCAATTGTATAAATATAGTTGATGCTAGAGCTTGAATTTTTAATTCAAAAGTAGTAAACGTTTTAAGTTTGAGTGTTGCCATTTTTGAACCATCATTGAAACATTTAGCCTCCTAAATGTTAGTTTAAAAATATTGAACGAAATCATTCCATTGGATGATGAATTTGTTGGCCCCAGATGGTAATGTGCCCTTGTTTGAAATTATGGTTTCAATTGTAGTGAATGATGCCCCCAAAGAGAGGGTGCCTCCACCATCAACTGAAAATGAACTGCACAAGTATAGTGACATAACCATAGCAAGCACTAAGAGAATATATTTCAAATAATTTAATCTCAATAAATTATATTTTATCACTTCTATATTATTTTCATTTATTATTGTAATGAAAATATATCTACCATTACTGTCTTTAGCATACCTTTTATCAAAGTGGGTCAAATCAAATCTACTAGATATGATCAAATGTATAGATAAAACCTATATATAGTAGTGAAACATAGAAAATAAAACAACATAAAAGAGCAAGAAAATTGTCCCCAAAAAATAAAGTTGCATTAATAAGCATTAGCTAAATTTTACATAGGAATGTTCTTTATATAGATGGATAATAGATAAAGCTCAACATCCTCATGCACTTGGGATTAAATTCTTATTAAGGACCTTTATTAATCTAAGAAAGATTGATTAAGCCATGTAGACAAAACCCAATAGGACAAAAGTATACTTGAACACCTCCCTTAAGCATAGCTTAGGTGGGTAGAAGAATTGGGTCCCAACACAAAGGCCCAATGAGGTATCCAAGTACTTAGATATGATCCCCCATAGGAGGAAGAAGATGGATCTATATGAACCATAAGAAGAGCCTATAAATGAAGATACCTGATCTTAGTGAAAGGTATGGTGAATATATTATAAATTTTATCCATTTTCTAAATGTAGTAGAGATCAATGATCTATTCGTAGATGAGTTCCTAGATGAAATGCATGTTAATATATATATGTTTGGTCTGTTGATGGAGGAACTAATTATTATAGATCTATATTGTGCTTTGGATATCATAAAAGATGATTCTTAGTCATCAAAATTAGATGCCAAACTTAGTGACAATCCCCTAAAGTCAAATAGCCTCAGTGACAACATTAACAACTCTTATGTATTATTCCTTTATAGAAGATAAAGTAATAGTATTTTTATTCTTTCTTGACAAACTAATAAAACTTGAATCAAGGGAGAAAATATATCACAAAGTATATTTGAGATTATAAATGTCACCAATATATTTTGAATTTGTATAACCAAACAAATCTATGTTGATGCCCACTCCATAGTGAATTTCAAAACTATGAGTACCTTGAATGTAGTGGAGCATCTACTTAACTTCTTTCCATTACATTTGATGTGGTTCCTACATGAATATAGAGACTATGCCCACTACATATTAAAGGTTAGGACTAGTGTGCATGATATAGATGGGACTACCAATAAGTTGTTAATATGAGTTATCATCGACCAATGGATATGGACAATTATCCTCAAACTTCATGCTTGATAGAAAAGGAGTCAAAGTTGGCTTACTATCATCCATGTTAAACCATTCAATAAAATCAAGAGCATGCTTGTATTATGAAATAATGATCCTAGAGTTAGACTAAGAAATTTCATTCCTGAGGAATTAATGCAATAAGCCCAAGTTATTCATTGAGAACCTGTTAGATAAAGCAATGTTCATTGCTGTGGTGGTGGATGGATAACTCCTTGTGGTCAATAAGCCATCCATGTAGAGAACCATAATCAATAGTGAATCATCTTGTCATAAAAGTAGAAATTTAGATTTGAATCACATCTATTGAATCTAATAGAAATAAGAAAAGAGTCCATATTGGTATACCAAGCTTGAGGATCTAGTTTGATTCTATAGATAGATTTATGAAGCTTTAACACTAAGGAGGATAAATACTTGTGGTTGTTATATGTATATTTCCTATTTGATGTCACTATGAAGAAAGGCACTCTTCACATCCAACTAATTAACATCCTTGTGATGTGATACGATAATGGAAAGAGTGAGTTAGATTGAGTTCATTTTGTAAACTAGGGTAAACATCTCGATATAATCAATGTCAAGCACCTAAGAAACACCCATTGCTATAAAAAATATTTTAAAATTGTCTACATACCCATCTGCTATAACTTTTATTCAGTATATCAACCTACATTAAACAAGTTTTCTTCCCTTAGGAAGTGGGAGTAAATCCCCAAGTGTTATTCCTCTGCAACAAACTATACTCCTCTTCCATAGTATTATCCCACATAGGAGTGACTAATACCTCAAAAAATGATTATAGATCAAAATTAGATGTAATAAAATCATGTGGGACATCTTATAATTATGAACATGTTTACTTATTATCTGATGGATCTCTAACCCATTGGCCAACACTTTGCAATGTCTATCTAGCTCAAATAGGACTAGTGCTCAGAGATTTAGGAGGGAATTGTTCATCATCTAAAGATAATCTATCAAGAGGATGGGAATCCTCATCACAACTCTCATAGTTATAACTAGAAAAATAATATGTATCATCAAGAGGTTGATTAGGTAGATCTAAATTGTTAGAACTATCATAAAATACAAGTGCATTTAAGGAAAGGTGAGAGGTGTTGAGTGTGGAATCCTAAGGACCCTGTTTAAAATAAACACTCCCCTCAATGAATAAGTCATGAGTGGTGGTATGGAGAAGTATATATCCCTTAACACCCTTTGGATATCCAATAAAGATCGAAGACTAAGTTTGAGATTCTAGTGCCTTAATTTTATTCTTTATAATGCAAGTGATAACAAGCAAAAAAAACACTCAAAGTGATATAGTGTGGTTTTTTTACTATTCTAAGCTTCAAAAGGAGTGACTCCCTTAAATTTTTTATGATAAACTTAGTTTTGGTTATAACAAGCAAAGTTGATAGCCTCAGACCAGTACTGAGCTGTAAGAAACTTAGAGTGTAGTATATAGTTGGCCATTTTCTTTAAGGACCTATTATTATACTCTATAACACCATTCTATTGATCACTATATGATGATGTATACTATAGTTCAATCCCATCTAATGTACAATGTTTTTCAACACAATTACTTACATACACCATTATTGGTACATAAAATCTTAATGGATTTACTTGAATATTTTCTAAAAGCTCCTTGAAGTCATAAAAATGATCAAAGACCTCATATTTATACCTAAGACAGTACACCCAAGTATATCTCAAATATTAATCAATGAAAGTAAACATGTATCTGGTTCTATTAAATGAATGTTTTAGAAATGGGTCAATAATGTCACTATGACCAATATCCAATATATGTTTAGATCTCTATGATTTTACCTTGTCATACTTATCCTTAGGATTCTTACCAAGTATACCACCCTAGAAAAATATGTTAGAAAACTTGACTCATGGTAACCCTAAAACCATGTCATGATGATCAAATTACTCTAGGTAGTGATAGTTGAGATGGTCAAATTGCTCATGCCATAGTTTACTCACATCATTTGATTGAGTGAGTAGTGCAATAGAGGTTTGATCAGGAGAAAAAGATGAGAACATATATGACTTGTATTGGTGATTTGTTTTCCCAAGTGCAAAAATTGAGTCACTATTAACTTCCCTAATAACCATAGAATTAGGTGTGAACTGAACTCTCTTTCCTGAACCGATGTGAGTGATCTAGTAAATAGATATGAGATTACTAAATAAAAGGGAATGCATAAAATGTCTCATTACTCACTTCAACATATCCACTCCCACTAATTTCTATGGAAGTATCATCACTTAATAGAATGGAAGGCATAGAACAAGGATCCAAGGATGTGAACATGTCATGTGATGAAGCCATGTTGTGTGATGCACCATATTAAATAACCAATGTGGAAGGTTGGGATGAAAGTGTAACAAGTGTTTTGCCCTTATCTTTTCCCTTCTTAGTGTATTTGACCTTAGAATAACCCTAAATTATGAACTATGAGTGAAAGAATTAGAGATACTACTATTATGTTTCTTTAGCATTTTTTTTAGCTAGTCAATTTATTTCTTCATGCACTTTGACTCATCATGCCTAGATTTATTGAAATAGGCACATGTGAGTCACTCTTTATTATGTTTCCTATCTAAAGATGAATCCTTTGATGCTTTTCGATTTGCATCTGCTTTTTAACCCTTTCTTTGTTATAGGTCTTTCTTGTTTTATTTCTTCTTACTACTATAAGCCTTCTATTTATCATGACTCATAATAAGTCATGAGATTTGGATGACTTTAGTGTACCTATTTGAATGAATTTTCCTTGCTCCTGAGTCAAGTCAGTAGTAACGTCATCCAAGGATGGTGTGGTCCATATAGCTCCAAGGACACACTTGGTTCTATGGAAGGTAGAAACAAATATAGAATACTCAGATCCCAATTTGGTAAGGATGGAATGAATCAATTGATCATCCTTTTTATCAATGCCAAATAATTTCATCTATAACATGATTAATTTAAAGTTGGTGACAAAGTATTGAATCGTATCAAAGTCACCTAGGCTCAAACTAATGAGATCATTCTCTAATTCATTGCCCCTCATTTCATCTTATTTTCTAAAGAGTATATCCAATAAGGTCCAACTTGATTTGGAGTTGTTACAGATTCAATATGAAAAAGTGAGTCAAAAGACATAGACAAGCACAATATACCATAGGCTTGATCACTTCGGTTGTACCACATTAGGTGTTAGTTCTATTTCTATAACCATTGTTATTTGATGTAATAATTTGCTCCTTAAGAAGATTTATACTTTGAGTTTCTACTCATGATAGTTGAATAGTGTAAGAAGTAGAATGAAACTAAGATCCATTGTGTATAAAAGAAGTATTTGTTGAATCTCATGTGTTGTAGACTATATTGGCATGTTCTCATCATTAATGTCAAGTGGGTACATCATGTAAAGGCATAATAGTCATTGATGTCAAAGGTCTGTTTAGTCTAGTGCTTGAGCATGTTAGTGGCATAAAGAAAGTGTTGATCAGTGAGTGAGTATTGTGGATATGAGTAGCCTATTAAGAGTATTCTCAATTGGTAGCATGATGATGTCAAAGGTGACTAAGCCTAGTTGGAAATATGTACATTGATTGAATGTTGTCAATGAAGGATGTTATCATGAGAGAATTTGAAGGCAACTAATTTATTATGGTGTAAACATGGAAGGTATAGGTCACGAAAGAGTGTTTAAAGATAAATAATGTCTACAAAGGAAGCATAGTGTATGAAGAGGTATGTACAAGTCACTAATGTCATGATATAAATAGGTATGTGCAAAGGAATGTCTGTGCATAGTATGGCATAGTCATGACATGAAGAGTTTTAGGGTAAGCCATGTGAAGGAAGCTTGGTCATGTGGCTTTTTGTCTGTATCAAGATGTGGAAGATTTTTGTCATTATAATGAGAATGGTATAGTGATATGAGTGTGTTTTGATATCTTATGTCTGGTTATTTGATGTTTTTTGAGGTCATGACATGGAAGGAACAAGTCAAGGTGTCAAGTACATTAGAAGCTTCAGTCTAGTCATAAAATGATGAAGATATGAGCTAATGGCATGATGAGGTGAGTGAAATCAAGAATGTGATAGGTTGTGTGATCATGATAATAAGGTGTGTATCTACCCAAAAGTCTTTCAAATCAAGTCTTTGGAGGTAGGACATTTAGTTTAGGTCTACATCTAGACCTCTCTTAGACCCTCCCTAGCCTAATGAGGCATGAAGATATAATTTAAAGGAAATTATGTATATTTGAGCATCGAAAAAGGTAATATATGTTTTTTTAAGCATTTTTACAAAGTTTGAGGCCATGGTTTAAACGAAATTACATGAAGCATTGGTTTAGGCTTTCTCAAGTTTACATAATGAGGTCTCACGACTTGAGAGGTACTTTTAGCCATTTTTTGGCATGTGTAACCTCTACATAGGAACTTGAGATACTAAGGAGAAATGGGAAAGAGTCATAGATAATATCTCTAGGCATTGGTTTTGGATTTCAAGGGATTTATTTTATGAACAATCGTTAATACAAAAACTTATATTAAACCTCTTTGAAACACTAAGAAGGACCTAATGTGAAATATCATGTTCAAATCAGATTATAATTGACTCAAATGACTATAAATTATATTTTATGATGTGTTAAACTCTCTCAAATATCTCCAATTGATGGTGGCTAGTCAGATAAGAGAGAAAATCCAAAGATATATGCTTATTTGTCAAGAAGTTATTATATCTCTCAAAATTTACATTGGTCAAGAAACCCAAATGGATGGTATAAGTATATAGAGACTCATAATAAATTAATATGATGGTTTTTGTATAGGTTCCACCCTTAAAGTATTCTAAATTGGTCATCCAAGTTAGCCAGTCGCAGACAGAGCTAATGGTGTGAACAATGAAAACCCCATGTAGAGATGAAAAGATGGATTTGAGGGTCTAAGCATCTTATATTGGTACAAAAAATTACATTAAGATTTTATTTATGAATTTCAAGTCATTTTCATTCTTGAAACAGGTTTTGGTGGTCAGTGAATATGGTGAAAAGTTATTCACAAAATGACTTGTCTAGTTCAAATAAGACTATGTGATATAGGGTCAAGAAATTATCTGAAACACAAATATTTAACATTAGACGATATGATATTTATAATTTATAATGGTCTTGAGATATAATAGGAATATTTAAATGCATTATAATTAATTTAAGGTGTCTGCACATGTGTTGGAGGTCCAAGTCACCCTAACCGGTCTTTGAGGTAAATAGATAGTTCTAAGTGAGTAAGTTGAAGAGATGTTCTTGAGACTTTTTATCCTAAGTGAAAGTATTCCAAACATTTGGTGATTACGCTAAGGTCATATATATATATATATATATATATATATATATATATACATGTTTCATTTTTCATATTTTAGTAGCTTAAGAGTATTTATGCTTCATTTTGCAAGATGAACTTTTGAGGTACATAGGCCTAATAGGGCAGTTAGTCCTAAAGGAGCTTTCATGGTACGAATAAATGATAGAGGTCTAATGAAACAATGTAGGAGGTAAGTAGAGGTCTTATGATAATTAATTAAATGTTTTTCATTTGTTGGAGAAGGCCATCTAGGCCCAAGAGAATCAAAATTTGATGCTAATAAATAAACCTAATGCAATTAGGTCTCCATGAGGCCTAACAGAGAGATGATGCCTGATTGAGTGTTTTATATCAAAACGGGTCCAAATTTTATTTGGAACATGTTCATAAAGTGTTATAAGACCTATTATATGGATGATCTAAGATATTGAAGATGTATGGCTAACTAAGTGGTGTGTAACCATGAGTATAGTATATACACAAGGCATTTTAGGCCTATTTGGATAGGTAGAGTATAAGCAAATAAAATATTTATTGTTAGAGAATAAGGAAGTATTTAAATAAGAAAATAATAGTAGATGTGTGATGATTTGGCTGAGTTGGTGTTGAGTCACTTAGGGAGTTGGTGCTTCTTTGAAAATAGGTGCTTGATAAAGCCTAGTCAAGTGGGTGTTTGACTTCATTGGGGTTGGTGCTTCAAATTGAATTGGTTCTCAATTTTTTTTGATATTTTGTCATATAGGATACTATTCCACTTTTAGTGATTATAATGGTTTTTATTCCTCTTAATGGTTTGCCACTCATATATGTGTTGGATGTGTTATGCTCTTGTTTCATGCTCATGTGATTGGTTCTTTATGCATTGCCATATCATTGTATTAATTTGATGGTTAAAGGAATGTTAAAGTACATATGATAGAAAATTTGAAAAACTTATTTACCCCCCCACCTCTTAGTGATTGTGCTTCCAATATAATGTTAATATAAAACCTCTTGAATCTATAGAGGTTTAAGTTGACAAGGCACGAGAATAGTGCCAATGTGAAGAGTAAAAAAGTACACACTTTAAAAAATATAGCACCTTGAAAGGACCAACATGATAAAATTTATGTTCAATTGAATTTAAATATGTCAAGATGATCCTCCACTTTACAAATTTTTAAAAAATGTTGTGTTTAAAACTTGGAATTGGGTGTTAGAATTTAACCCTACTAGTAGGCATCCAAATTTAATCCCCCTTCATGTGACCACACCATATGATAAGGGGGATAAGGAGTACGATGAGGGTGGCACTGGAACTATGTTTTACACTAACAGGGAGGATGGCCTCTAGACCTATAGACCTACAAAATCATAGATTCATGATGGCTCTTAGTGTACTGTGATTCATGCCACCACATATTTTATGGCTAGGATATTGGGCTTTGGGCCTTTTGGAGGCATAAAACATGAAATTTACACATAATCACATTTGAGGTGGCTAGGGTAGCATGACTTAAGCCTCACAAAGGCACAACACATGGAATTCACACTTTCCTATGTCTGAGGTGGTCAGACCAATGGGCCTTGGGCTTCATGGAGGCATGGGGCATGGATGCATAAAGGATCATGACTGTGTGTTCACATTAGTTAAGGTCAAGCTTGTAAATGCACAAAAATGTGTGCATGATTTAGGTGCCATGTTACTAGTTAGAGGAGGGATTGAAGAGGCTAAATTTTTTTTAAGTCCAAAATTTTGTAAAAAATCACTAAAAACTAGTCAAAAATGGTGAAAAACTTGCAAGGAAAACCTAGATCTTTAGAAAATAGTACAACCCTATGTAAATACACACTTCATTTGGAGACATTGCTCTCTCTCTCTCTCTCTCTCTCTCTCTCTCTCTCTCTCTCTCTCTCTCTCTCTCTCTCTTTCTCTCTCTCTCTCTCTCTCTCTGTGTGTGTGTGTGTGTGTGTGTGTGTGTGTGTGTGGGTGTGTGTGTGTGTGTGTGTGTGTGTGTGTGGAGTTTTGAGAAATATTATCAAACCCTTGAAAAATTGAAATCAATAAAAACCCCTAAACAAGCTGAATGATAAATCTCACAATAAGAAAAATGGCATTCAGCTACTATCATTAATTTGATAGAACGTCAGAGTGAACCACAATCAGATCTACTGGATATGATCAAAATCATGGAGAAAACCTATATGAATTAGTGAAATCTAGAAAAGAAAACAACTCAAAAGAGAAAGAAACATGTTTCCACAAAAAAAGATGCATTAATAAACATTAGCCAAAATGTACGTAGGAAGGTTCCTTATATAGGTGAATAATAGACAAGTCCCAAAACCTTCATGCATATGGGATTATTTTCCCCTTAAGGAAATTTATTAAACCTAAAAAAGATTGAGTAGACTATGTAGACAAAACCTAATGGGACAAAAGTCTACACCAACACCTATAAGCACATATAAGTTGATAATCAAATAGGAAAAGTTTAATTCAGTTAAAGGCATCAACTCTTTGACAATTTTTGAGTGTGTTTAATGACATTTAATAGAATCACATGGAATTTTTATAGTGGATATAGTCAAATTTTCATTTTAAGATTTTAATCCTTCCAACTCTAATTATTGAGTTTAAAATTTCTATAGAGATTTGATTTTTTATTTTTTGTAACATTATAATGACATTCAATTCGAAGCATGAGGAGAGTCAGTCAATTTTTTTTTCATGTCATTTTGGAATAAGTATTAAGGATTCAAGACTAACTATTGAATATTTGAGATCATGAATAATACCATGTAATACTCATTCTACTTTCCAAAGCATACTCTAACTTACAATTCCTTTAAACCATCTAGGAGATATGACCCTCACAAGGTGAAATAATAGTGATATTCCAATTTCTTCGATATTATACCCAAAATATTATCCTATATTCTCACTTTAATAATTATAATTCCATTATGGATATTAATGGAGATTAGTTGCATTATTAAGGACTATTTAGAGACATTCAAAGGGGATACCAATTACATGTTGGTGCTAAAATCTAATAATAATGTATTACACATTAATGGAGTTTAGTTGCATGATTAAGATTTAAGTAGTAAGGGTATCACTAGACAAAATGCCCTTTTACTTGTAGTGAAAAAGTGGTGGAAAATTATGTAAAAATAACTTGACAACAAACTCAAAAAAGAAAAATAAGAATAAAAGAAAAAGGATTGAATTCAAATGACCATGCCCAAATGAAGAATTGAATTGTTATTGTGTAGAATAACCTAAAAACACAAATGTATCATAAAATAGTGATTCATCTATTGGGACAAATTCAAAAGTGGCAGACAAGAGAAAATCTTGAGAGGATGAGGTGGCTAAGTTATATTGATATTCAACATTATATTCATGAGGGTATGCTTTGAGACATTGAAAAAATCAAGATAATTATTTCACTTGTCATTTATCTAATTTATTATGCTCATTTGCATCAATGTGTGTCTCAAGTTTATTATCATATTATTCTTCAATACTATGACTATCAGTTTCAATGTAAACTTCATTTTCATCATGATTTATAACTACAAAAGAAACCAAAGGGAGTTCCATATGTGAAAAGGAAGTATCATTTAATATAAAACTATGCCTCAGAGGCATACAACATAATACAATGGAATGGAATGAATACAAAATAAATCAAACAAAACTAATATCGAAGATGATAATGCAAATAAAAATCGAGGATACAGGGTGATCTAGGCAAGGATTTGAATGAGTTTTAGGATCTCAAATATAATTTCTCATTTGTTGATTATTATTGGCCCAGATTTTTAAATCACTAACTACAAAGGTAGAATCATGTTTTTAGCCTAATAACCCAATTTTATGGGTAGGTTGAGAGTAAATGCTCCTCTTAGGGGCACCACAAATCAAATAAATAAATAAATGATCCCTATTGGTGTAAAAAAAAGGGATTGTAGGAATTTACAATATACCATGAGGTATGGTTAAACGAAAGTCTATTTTTAATGTTTTAATATGGCTATGTGTATTGTAGTAAAACCTATCACACCACAATGTTTATAAACAGAACACCACATAGCCCTTTACAACAATTACTAAGTAGATTTAAAACACTAAGATCATAGTTTATAAAATAAGAACAAGAAACTAAAAATTAATTTAAAATAAAAGAAAAATACTATTTTTTTTTAAATCATAAATATAGGTAAAACCTTAGACCACACAAAAATCAACAAATGACAAGTAGTGTTCTAATTATAGTGGGTTCACTAGAATGATTACACTAAAACTAATTATGAATTAACAATTAACTCAAAAATTAAATGTAAATTATTGAAATCTGATATAGTACTATAGAATATATTAAAATATATAGATCTAAAAAAAATTTCAATTTAAAAAAAATAGAAACTAGGGCTAGGGTTAGAGATTATCTTTTGAAACTGATTTATTTAAGACTATATTAAATTTTTAAGTTGTGACTATGTAGAGTAACCTATAAACACATATGTATCATAAAAAATGATTCGTTATTAATGGGATAAATCTACAGGAGGTGGACAGGGGTACAATACATCATTTTCTATTTGGTATGACTTTGTCTTATCAGACTATACATTAAATTTAAAAATATGGGTGACTTCTATTGTGTTTGAATGTGATATCGATTTGTGTAGAAGCTGAATTGATGCATGAAAGTCATATAAAATCAAAACCCTAATCTTACACAAGCACATAAAATGATGTCAAATATAAAATTTGAGAAAAATGGGGGAAGTGTGAATGGCTGAGTTATCCTAAAAAAATGCCTTGTTCATTGAGTGTTTCGAGCCTCAGGGCAATATATTTCTCACTTTACGTAAGATCATGTAGATGCAAATAGAAAATTTTATTAGAATTATTAACAAGGGATGCCCTCAACTTGAAATAAAAAATTTTATACTTGGTCTAGGACTATAAAATTATAGCATAATTACAATTTTATAGATTTTGGATATTTATTTAGAAACTAAATGCTTTTTTAGCTAGAAAGATAGAGTCTTGCTAAGAGAGTGTTAGGTCCCTTCATATGTGAATCTTGATGTCATTTTATAGATGAATCTTTGGATTAATATGATAATCAACTCATTGATATGTGTGTGGGAAATTAATTAGGAAAATGTCATTTTGAAAGATTAGCCGTTAGAGAATGAAAGACAATTCTAAACTACTAGATAGGTGTGTAGTGTGCCCCTATCTACCTAGTGTAGATTTGTGCTAAAATGACAAAGGCTTATGAAAAAAGAATGGAATGTATCTATTGAATATGAATGAAATAGGGAAGTTTGAAATATTTTTTTAGTAGTTTCAAGACTTTGAAGGCTTTCATTGGGATTATGATTTAATAGAATGGCAAATAGACCAATCAAGGTAAGGTTTCAAGGACAGGCATTGTCAAGTATTTATTGATTAAATTTTAGTGTCTACAATATGTATACTGATTCAACCAATGTAGAAAGACTTTCAAAATTTTACCTTAAATACTATCAATACCAACTTAAAAAATAATTTGTTTGTAATATTGTGTCAATAAATAATGTCCATGCCCCAATCTAATATAATCAATGCCAACATGTGATGTATAATGACATAAAATTTCATTCAGTTTGATCATTATGAAAATCAATTCAATCCTAAAAAAAGTATGTGACCCTAAAATATGTCTCAATATTTTAATATTTGTCCCATAATCTAAAACAAATTAATAATCTGACCATAGCTAAACCCAAAATGATAATCTACCCAATCTATATCATCTGAATCATGTAATCCATCCCATAAACTAAATTATCTATGTATGTAGGATTAAAAATATATGATAAGCCCAATTATATGCCCCCTTTTGGGGTGAGGAATGTAGCCTACAGTTAATCATATCAAAATAATATAGTTAAATGCATCATGTTATTATAGAAAGATGTAATAATTTAGAGCATGCACTAACATGTGGAATATATGTCAACATAATATAAGTAGATCATCAAAATATATATGAAATCTATATCCTAAAGTATACGAGTGTCATGTCAAGATGGATATAGTAATTAGGCATACAATAGTAATCATCATAAATATAAGTAGTGAATAGAAACATACACAAGAAAGGTGCATGATATGGATCATGGTACCACACACAAGTATAAAGGTGTATGATATGGATCATGGAACCAAAAGATCAATATACAATATGAGTTGTATTCACCCATAATAAAAAAATATCATGGCCATGACATACACAATAAATCACATATAATGTTTATAATGTCACACAAGGTGTACATACTAAAGTCTGGTATTTGATACTTGGAAATGTTATATTTGACCTACCTTCACCTTAAAAACTTTATGTACACATGGATTTTATTCACCATTATTTCATATCCACATGATTTCTAATTTACTTCTAGTCACCTAACAAAATTTATCTAGTCCATGTATAACCTTTTTAAAATCACATTTAGACTATCTCCAGATCATCAAATTGGTTTTCATGCCTCCTAGATAGAACATTTAGACTTATACTACTTCAAAATTATGGAATCATCAAAAATGGAAGGACTCGTCCTATTACAAATCAATGGTATTTTTAAAATTCAAATCTTTATTATGGGTTGACCCATACATTTTACATGATATTGGCATGCGAAATTACCCAAAGAGTTCCATATAGATACATAATATCTAGCATTAGTCAAGTAATCCTACTACACATATGTACACTTTCCAAGGGAATTTCCTATTCTTTCCTATTCAACCATTAATCAAAAGGAGTAGGTCCTATCCAAGTCTAAATAACCTTAATTCTAAGCCAGATGTTATTAATTTTCAAAGTTAGATCATAGGGTAAATATATTGAAGGATGAATATTGCAAACATACACTTAATGGGGATAACTACATGAAGTTTTAAATTCCCTCTTTGTAGTATTAGATATTTAGGTAGCATTAAACCTTTCTTTAGAGAGAGGTTAGGGTCAAATCAGCCCACCTTCTTTCCAATTTTATAGACCAAAATATAGTGTTGAAAGTGGACCTAGGATTTTAAAGAGAAGGAGATAGGTTTTTATAATCATGCACATACGTAGATACTAAAGATTGTATAAGAGATGGCTTGCAAGCAATCACAATTGGCTATATGAAAATAATGAAGCAAAAATCGTTCAATGAAAACTATCAGGTTATATAACATAGCTTGATTTGGTACTATCTAAAGGTTGATGAACTCAACTAGGCACACACAAAGACTCATAACCTAATTTTATCTACTCACTATCCAATTTCCCTCATTTCTTGATTTCAAAATTCAATATCAGACCTATGTAGTATAGTAAAATATTAAGTTTCTTAATCCTCTTAGTGCTTACCATAAATAAAAAGAGTAATTATGAAATCATATTTTGTCTTTTATATTCAAATTCATTTTTATTCTTATATATACCATATAATCTACATTAATTCCTTAGTTATATTGTATTAGATCCAACCAATCAAAATTAAGGTAAAACATATCGGTGAAATCATTTATCTAATGACCATGTCAAACCCTAGGTTCCATTAGGATTTATTTCCTTTTTTAAGGTTTTAAGATTCTACCCTAGGGTTTGATCTTTAGAGTTGATTTATAATAATATCCATCTTTATAGGTTTAAATTTGATGTTTTTTCTTTTTTCCCCTAAGTTTTCATGCTTATTATCCCATTAGGGCTTCCTCTATTATGGATGATCCTTGTTTGACTAATATCTTATTCAAAATAACTATATTTTGAAAATGCTAAAACAAATGTTAACTATATTGCTTAGACATAAAATATTTTTTATTCACAAATAATATGTACACATTTTATATAATTATCATTTTACTATTTTTATTAAATCTGGCTTAGAAGATGAAGGGTGTACCTATTTTAAGAATAATTCCTTGTTTTATTTATCTACTATTTGTTATCAAAAAACTATTTTGATGTAATAATTCTTCAAGGTTTCATTTGGGTGGTTGGTTCTTTATTGTAAATTTTTGTAAGTAACTAGGTAATGATCCATACTTGGTTATACTCATATTAGCCCCTTTATCAACTAAAAATATCTCTTAATATGATTATAATTTGGATCAATGATCTCAACTGATATTATCAGTTCACTACTATATCTTGTATAAAATCATTTTAGATTATTCTTACGATTTGTTGTAGAGGCTTGGCTATTTTTCATGAGTTGATTAATATACTATGATTTTGATTTTAACTTTGATTGGATATCTTGTTGGAATTAGACTAGGGTCTTGTGATGCTTGAGCATCATTTTTGGACTAGGTTTATTAGGGTTAGCCGTAAATTTCCTTTCGTATTCTTGTTGAGAATATGCAAATGGGATTTTTCTGCTTTGAATTGGGGTATAAGATGAATAAGAATTTTTGGATTGGCTAGGAAATTTTAAAGCATTGTTATGTGATCTTTGGGGTCAATGCTAACCATCATATTATAATATAGAAATACAAAATCAGATTCATTATTAGATATTTCATTAGTTTGAGTGAGTTTCACCCATTCATTATCTATATAAATATTAGCTTTGGTAATAATGGAGTAGATATCAGCATCTAAACTAAATTCAAAAATGATTTTGATTTATTCATTAGAACACATATTTTATTGATCTTTTTAGTATTTTGAGCTTTAGTGGAACATTTGGGAGCAATATAGCCTTCTTTGCTACAAATATAGGATTTAATACGTCTCTTTCTCCCATATAGATTCCTATGAGGTCTATCATAAGTTTTTATTTTTTTGAATATTCTTTTATGTGACTTATTAGATTCTTTGCTATGTTTCCATGGATTTATCTTATCATGGCATGAATAGGATTTTGGATCTTTGTCATAGTATCCTATCAAATCAAAGTTAAATTTTTTATAGATGGTTTTCTTAATATGTTTCATTTGAAATTTGACAAGTTTAGGCCTTGACTAAACCATTTGCCTCAAGGTCAGTCCTTCAAGACTATCTTTCTCCCCTACAGATTCATTGGTCTTATTTTTAATATAAGACATGACTCCATCAGCTATAACTTCAGGGAGAGAATTGATAAACATGGCTTTGGTTTCAATATTCTAGCTTTGCTTAGTCCTTCTATCCATAAGTGTGAAATCGCATTTATATTGGTCCATTCCTTCTTCCATCTCTCTTATAAATAAGATCCTTTAGTTTTCAATCCATCCATGAAGTTTATTAGTAAGACTTTCAATCATATATCTAAAATAATTTCCCATGCTATAACAAGAATCAATATTAATAATTTATGGCATAATATGTACTTGTGTTAGATGATTAAATTTCTTGGCATTGTTCTATACTTGTTGTACTATTTGGTCTATGTGTTTAATGTTTTAATAATCTCCTTATGGAAAAGTAGCCCTGAACGAAGGGAGTTTAGATTCGATTGATTCTTCCCTAGGGTAGTATAGACTAACTAGTCTTCCAGGTATACTAGTAAGTACAACTTTTCCTTTTGTGTACTTATGACACTAGAGGTAAAAGATCAAGCCAATTATGCATAGCAGTCCAATCTAAAGGGATCTCAATTTTAGGTGGTAAGATATCACTAAAACTACAATAAAGATCAATAAGTTCATTAAAATAAGAAACTTGATACTTTGAAGGTTTCCTTTAGGATCTCTTCTTCACGGAGTTCTATGGTGAGACTAACTAATTCTTCAAATATTTTTGTATTCTTATAACCTTTGAAGTATAGAGTATTCTTTATCAAATTCAGTACATACTTGTTTTATGAACTAGTGATGAATGATTCTTTTTGGAAAAACACTTATTTTTTGCATTCTCATGAATTTATCTTAGTCAAATATTTCATCAGGGGTCAGCTATCTAAGAAGTATAGATTTAGGAATAGTTGACCCTTCTTTAGATTTAAGAAAACTCAATGTATTTTATTTTTTTGGCATATTGACTACTTAATTCATGTATGTGGTTTAGGATCAAAGATTTATAACCTATCAAGGCCTCAAATTTTTGTTGGAGCTCATTTATTTTAGCTTCTACTTTTGCTAATGTGTTATGTTTGGTGACAAGATGCCTTGATAAATTTGTATCTGTCCTTATAATGACTTTTTGGATTTGATCTAGGGTTGCATCAATCTTTGTTGTTTATATATTAATGCTTATATCCATAGATATTAGATCAGTGATCTTAGCTTGAACTAACCTTAGATAGTCATTAGTCATGGTTTTGGCAGTGACTAGATTTTCTATAGATTCTCTAGTTTTTTCAACATTTTACCCTATTTATTTGATATATTTGGATTCTAAATTTTCTTGGATATGTTTCATGATTCTAGTGACTTCTTTTAGTAAAATAGTTAAATTTTATTTTTGAGTTTTTATCTCAATAATCCCTGATTTAGATGTAACTATCTCAATTAATGTTATATTTTAGATTGATAGGCTTGAGATAAATCTTTTGTTTCAGTAAATGGTTTCTCTTCTAGGTTCACTAGTTTCTTATCCAAGTAGTTTTTCATTCTACAAATGTCAATGCAGAGTTCATCAAGGTTTTTGAAAACTTTCAAAATATCCACGTTGCACCAAATTAGTTGTTTCCCAGTTGAGGTATTATGCTTTTGAACTAGTACTACTTTAGTAGATTCATGTTGAAAGACATATTGGCCATCTATAGAAAATTTTATACACATTTAGTGAGGAATAAATCTTCTTGATGTTTCAAGGACATTATACTTAACTTCCACACCATTGGATTTAATGATATTAGTTGTTTCAAGCCTTCGGTCCTTTTCTCTTGAGAGAGTTATTTATTCTATTTCTTTTTCTTTTGTCACATTGATGTGTAACATGTTTTTTAGGTTCTATTTATTGGAAATCAGTCTATAAACCTACTTATTTAAATGTCCAAAAAGTAAGGAATGACATATTTAAATGTCCATACAATAAGAAATGACATATTCAAATGTCCAAGAAGGCAAACATAGGCACATGGGTCACATACAATGAAGCATATTCAAATGTTTGAACAAGTAAGACAATAGCTAGGTCAAACACTCAAAGAACTATATAATTTAAAGCATAATTAACCAAAATTAATATGTCATAGTGGCCTATGGATCAAATATGTTAAAAACAAATCTCGTGTACATAGCATATCAAGTACCATGTGAAAGATATAATTATGGATAATAGGTATGTGTAAGTACATATGTAATCTCAAACATGATAGTGTAGAGTGATCATCGAATCATATAACTTCTATCTATCAAGAAGGAAGAAGTGGATGTCCCCAATGTCCATATGACGTAAGTAGAAAGAAAGGCCAACATACGAAATAGGAGTGTAGCATGTATCTATGTATGCCTATAAATGTGTAAGAGTAAATTATATGCTATCCTTCAACATGGAACTAACACATAGAAGGTGAGTAGTGAATGGATTTTGATACCTATAAATAGGACAAGCTCAAGCTTTTCTCACTAGTTATCAGGGTTAAGAAAAAGAGAATAGGTTACCGATAAGATTCCTTGGTCATGTCAGGATGAAGATTGTAATGCCTAGAGAGAATAAAGTATGTTGGACATAAAATAAAGTGTATAGGGAAAATCCTCCTCTACCAACATTGTCACGTCATAGTCTGTTGGACATCTCCATGTAAGATACAGGGTGATACAAACAATATCTCCAATCAATGTACATAATAATTTCCAATAAACCAAAGCTCAAAAGAACTTATGTGTCCAAGTACACACCATTAGCTAGTGCCACTTTATTGTACATCACTCCTCCTTACCATAGGAGGTACATGGCTAACCACATGCTAGCTAGGTGATAGGTCTATTCTGGTAGTAGACCGTCTGCCTTTTCATATTTAGGGAATAATGAACAAACCCATAAGGGTCTTCCTTACTTCTGTAATACAATAGTCCTAGTTGGGACTTTCCACTGACCAATCAATATTGAGTTCATCTCCATCCTCGTAGGTATCAATGGCATAATCATCCCAATCATATCCTTGACCTACTAAGAATTTTTTTAATAGTCTCTGCCACTTGTCTGGCTGATTTGGATTTTCTTTTAGGAGCTCATCAGTCAATTCTGAAAAGGAACCTTCTAAAAACTCCTTAAATATTTGGATGAACTTATATGTAATTTAGCCTTCAAGGATATTAAATTCACATGAATCAAAATGCAACTGGAATTCAATGTCTTCATATAAATTATCACCAACAATTTTGAATACCATATCCTCAACATAGATACCAAGATCAGGAGAAACAAACAACAATCTAAACCACGGGCTAAGTAATTTTGAGGAAGATTTTTCCATTCAAACATCATTCGGTAGGTTTTCGCATTCTACATGAGACATAACAAAATAACTAGCTTATCAATGATTGAAATAGATATGAGTAAATTAAGTGATGTGAAAGATTGCTGAAAAAGCATGAAGTAGCTCGTGGTTATTTAGGAAGAAAATATTAACATATCTATTGAGATGGCCGAGTTGGTCTAAGGCGCCAGATTAAGGTTTTGCTCTGAAAGGGAGTGGGTTCAAATCCCAACTCTCAACACAAAATAATGATTCTTATAGTTAGGATGGCCAAGTGGTCTAAGGTGCCAGACTCAAGTTCTAGTCCTCTAATGAGGGCATGGGTTCAAATCCCACTTCTGACATGCTATTTATTCATTTTTGGGTGGCTGCTGCATAGATCTTGACATAGCAAACAATTACACCATTAAATGTCAGAGCACATCAGATCTAGTAAAATGACTCTAGCTTAGGGTATGAGAGGTTTTGAGTTCAATTTTTAAGACTGCTTACATTTTGAGGTGAATTTGGTCTACAATAAAAAGCGTGTAAAGTCCTATAATTTTTATTTGGGCATTTACGCTGCAGCATGTTTTGCTTTAGGCTTCCTATGCATTTGGTTTGCAATATAAGAGTTTTGTTATTTGGGCATTTAGTCTGCACTGTGGAGTATGACTCTTGCTTAGGTTTCTTATTCATTTGGTCTGCAATATGAATTGTGTTATTTGGGCATTTAATCTGCATTGTGGATTTACTAGTGCATTTGGTTTGCAATACAAAGGTTCCCTAGTCTAACTATTCCAGAGGGCTTCACCATTAGAAGCATGTGTGAGGGCTTTGGTTGTAAAAGGTTCCAATTTTGATTTTTGGAATGCCACTATTTCACAATTCTTGTCCTTTATTAAAAAGAGTATGGGTGCCCAAGTGTTCCCTTTGCAATAGATCCTGACTTGGATTCTCAAAATGCCCCTACTTCACAATCCTTGTCCTCTCTAGATAGGGTATGTGTGCCCAAGTGTTCCCAATTGTAATCTATTCCTAAAGTTATCCTTCTGAGACAACCGTCACTTGATGGAATATTCGACCAAGCCAAATCCATAAGAATGCAACAAATAAGGGTTGTTCCACAAAGAAGCATTCACCCCTAGTGCATAGAACAAGTCTATACTAGATTTGATGAAGAATATGCTAGACTTGAAAGGTTATGCAAGAATACAAAAATATTTGAAGAATTAGTTGGTCTAGCCAAAGAACTCCATGAACAAGACATATTAAAGGAAACCTTCACAGAATCATGTTTCTCTTTTAATGATCTTAACTAGAGTTTTAGAAAAAATTTACCACTTGAAACCAAAATCCCTTTAGGTTGGAATGCTATGCAGAACTAGTTTGAGCCTCTGCCTACTAGTCCCATAAGTATGCAAGAGGAAAAGGTTGTACTTACCAGTCTGATATACCTAGAAGACTACTTGGTGTATACTCCCATAGGGAAGAGTCAATCCAATCTAAAATCCCTTTGGTTAGTGCTACCTTTCCATGATGAATTCACAAAACATTAAACACATAGACCAAAAAGTACAACAAGAATAGAACAATTCCAAGAAAGTTAATGATCTAACACAAGTAACTATTATGCCATACACTATTAATATTGATTCTTGATGTGGCATGGGAAATGATGTTAGATATAAGATTGAAAGCCTTACTAACAAAATTCATGGCTGGATTGATACCTGAGGAATCCTATCTTGAAGAGAGATGGAAGAAGGAATCGAGTTCATCATAGCCAATCTTGATGGGAGTGTAAAGGGATGCTGGGACTCCCTTACTCTCTTGCAAAAAAGAGAACCTAGTGCTACTATGGCTGATTTTGTTGAAGCAGTAATCAAGGAATATGCAAAAGATATGAGAAATGTGAATTCTATCATATACAAGAAATTCTACAGAATGAAATTGTTTAATATGAAATATTGGGACCAATATAAATGTGATTTCACACTTATGGCTAGGAGTAAGCAAAGCCAGAAGCCTGAAACCAAAGCCATGTTTATCAATTCTCCCAAGTTTATAGCTGATGGAGTCATGTCTGATATTGAAAACAAGACTAATGAATCTACAAGGGGAAGGCTAGGCTTGAAAGACTGACCTTGGGGCAAATAGTTTAGTTTATTGATGAGCATCTTTACACAAAATCTAAAGATAGAGAAGCTACTAAACTTCTAAAAAAAAATTCAAATGAAACATATTGACAAAACTATCTACAAATAAGTTGACTTTGATCTGATAGGATACTATGGAAAATATCCACAAATTTGTTCATGCCATGATAAGAAAAATCCATATAAACATAAGAAAGATGCCAACATGTCACATGAAAGGAGATTTTTGAAAATAAAAACTTATGTCACATCTCATAGGAAGCTACATGGGAAAAGAGATATTAAATGTTATATTTGTGGTGAAGAAGGCCATATTGCTCCCAAATGTCCCAACAAAGCCCAATATCCTAAAAAAGGAATTAAGTCTTAACACTATCCCTTTTACTCCACAACAAGTTAAAGTTGCAAAAGATGAAATCTGAGATCTTCTAACCAAAAAATTAATAAAACTAAGTCACAGTGAATAGCTGCCCCCTGCCTTCTATGTAAACAAGCATTTAAAGTAATCTAGACCATAGGCTAAGTAATTTTGAGGCAAAATTTTCCATCCATAAATCATTAGGTGCACAAGACATGCCATTAGGACTAACAAAGAATTATCTAGTAAGCTTATTAGTTTAGATGGAAATATTTTACAAACTTGTATAATATAGTTCTAGCCTTGATAGTTTGAAAGTCTTCAAGGAACAATCTTGGAGTAAGAAGTTCAATAGTGTTATTACAAATGATTAGTCCCTTGGTTCACTCTTTAGTATCAACTCTAAAAGGCAAGTATTTTGTGTGCATTCTAAAAAAAGTACTTGGCAAGGATTTCCTCAATAATATTATTAGCAAGCATTTCTTTAATCCTCTATTTAGTAGGAATCTTTAGCCATTGTTTCAATTTTAGTTTTTCTTTCTCAGAAATTTATTCAGGTATGTGGTTGTCACTCCATTGTTGGTTAGAACCCTGCACCATAAAAATGTGATTAGATTTTTTTTTTTTGGGTATCATGGTGCTTCTTCCTAGGAGAGTAAATCTATAAGATAGTTGTATACTCCCTTTTTGTATTGAACTTCAAAGTCAAAGTTAGAGAGCCATATAGCCCAATGGGTGGTAATCTGATTTTAACTTTGTTGGACACGGGGCTTCTGGATGATTGACTCAAAACACAAAAGGTTAGTTCTCAAAATAAACCTTTTAGGAATAAGAAATATTCTTAATTTGAAAATACAAAGTTTGGTGGAAAGAAGTTCTTTTTGGTAGAATGATATTTGGTTTAGGCTTCATTCCATGTGCTAATACAAACTTCTTCCTTACCATTAGTAGCTTGCTCAAGTAGTATACCCCATAGGCTTCATTAGAAACATTTTTTTCTAATGTAAGGGTTCAATCTCTAGGAAGGCTAAGATCTAGAAGAATCTGGACCTTTCACTTTATTCGGACAATAGCTTGGGTCATTTGTTCTATCCATGGTGGAGCATCCTTTTTCAGTGTTTTTTGTAGAAGATTTTTGTCAATAGCTTGGTTCTTATAGAATGAAGCAAAGTAACTAAGTGAACCTAGGAACCTCTGGAGCTGGGTCTTGTTTTTAATTTAGTTATAAAATTGCTCTAAGGGCTTGAAGATATGTGGTTAGATAGAAATTTTTCCTTTTCTAATATTCAACCCAAGAAACTCAATTTTAGTTTTTTCCTATTTCCATATTATTTTTGGAGAGAACCAAACCATGATCATTGCACAAAGTTTAAAATTGTTTTAGATTCTTGAGATGATCATTTATGTTTTTGGACAAGACCAAAATGTCATCTATATAAACTGCAAAATAATCATAAGATCGAAATATACGGTCCATCCTTTTCTGGAATTATGCAAGGGCATTTGTTATTTGGAATAGCATTGCATTCCATTCATAATATCTTTTGAGGACTATTAAAACAAATGTCATCTTATAAGTATCTCTAGGATCAATAGCGATTTTCCAGAATCCACTTTTTAGATCAAACTTAGAAAAGACAACACATCCTTTGAGTTTGTTAAAAATGACATTTTTGTTTGGAATGGGATGTCTTAGAGGTAACATCCAATCATTCAACATTTTGTAATTTATCACAAGTCTCATTTTTCCTCATTTTTGTTAGAAACTCAAGATGAATAAGAGTTAATTTCTCTACTCCTCATGCATGAAAAAGTGAATAATGAGTTAGTAAACATTTAGTTATCAAACGGTTAGTTAAACTGTTAAAGTAGTTCACATTCAGTTAGTTAACTGAAAGATAGATATCAGTTAGTTTAAGCACTTAACAATCAGTTAGTTAAGCAGTTAGAAGTTTAGTTAAAAATGAGTTAAAAAATTAGTTTATTTTTGAATTCAATTCTATTTAAAGACGTTTGGGCACATCATTGTAAGCAAGGAAAATTGAAGATCAATAAAATCTTTTTCTTTCAAGAGATTGTTGTAGCAATTGTGTTTTCTTCTTGATTATTTGTTTGAGTTCTTGTTTTATGCATGCTCTTTATATTCTAACAAATTGGTATCAGATCCTGGTTAGGAAAGAAGCCAAGCAAGAGCACAATAGACAAGGTGAAGCACAGATTGGAGAAGTGCACAGTTAGCAAAAGCATGCAACAGTCGTAGCCAGTAGGGAGTGCAGAGACTGACATCGGCAGTGTGTAGACTGACATCGGCCGACTCCCAAACTAACATCGATAGAGTAAACTGACATCGGTAGTATTATCAACTGATCGTGGCAGTGTAATCGACGTCGGTGACTGTCTGTTCATAAATAGCAACTAGAAAGCCATTCCAACGTAAAATGACAGTGAACAACAATATTTCATAGCCTCAAATCCCTCTTTTCAATAGTAATAATTATGATTTCTGGGCAATTAAGATGAGAACTTTATTTTTCTCACAAGATGTTTGGGATTTGGTAGAGAATGGTTTTGTAGAACCGCAGGACGAGACAGTCCATTTGGCATTATCTCAAGCACACAAGGATGAACTTAAAGAGAACAAGAAAAAAGATGCAAAAGCTTTATTTCTCATCTAACAGGCATTGGATGAATCTATAGTTTCCAAAGTTGCAGCAGCAACATGATCCAGAGAGGCATGGAAAATCTTAGAGGTAATACAAAGGTAAAAATTGCTAAATTACAATCTCTTAAGAGAACTTTTAAAAATTTGCAAATGAATGATTCAGATTCAATAGACCAGTTTATGGGTCAAGTTTTGAATATAGTGAATCAAATTAGATCTAATGGAGAAACTATGATGGATCAGAAGATCATAGAGAAAATACTCAGATATTTACCTAGTAGATTTGATGCAATAGTTGTAGCTATTGAGGAACCAAGGATTATGAATAATTATCTGTAAATGAATTAATGGGTTCTTTGTTAACACATGAATCCAGAATGAATAGGAATAATACTTCTCTTGAGAATGCTTTCAAGTCACAGGTATCATTTGGTAGAGGAAGAGGAAGAGCCAAGTCAAACCTCAAAGGAAGATGCAGAGGCAGATATGGAAGGAACAATTCAGATGGAGGTGAAAAAAGTAATCAAAGCTACAGTAGTAGAGGACATGGAAATAATCACTTCCAAAAAGGTTCACAAAGGTTTGATAAATCTAATGTTTAATGTTATTACTACAAGAAATATGGTCATTATGCAAGTGACTGCCAAAATAAACAAGGATATGTGTACAAGCAGAATGCTAATTACACAGATGAATCTAGTTCTAATCCAGGTGAATCTAATTCTAATCTTGAAAGCTTATTTCTTACTTGTAATGTTAATCAAGAAAAAGCTAGAGATATTTAGTTCTTAGATAGTGGATGCAGTAATCATATGACAAGAAATAAAGAATTTTTTGCTAGTCTTGATGATTCTGTAAAATCAAAAGTGAAATTAGGAAATGATATCACAGTAGATGTCATGGGTAAAGGTGTCATAAATGTTTTGGCAAAGAATGGTGAAAGAAGGTTTATACCTGATGTTTATTTTGTACCTAGACTAAAACATAATCTTTTGAGTGTTGGTCAGTTAGTATAGAAAGGTTACAGGATATCCTTTATGGATAATGTTTGCACAATATTGGACAAGTTTCCAAGTGACAGGTTGATAGGTAAAGTGGAGATGACCAAGACTCAGATGTCCCACTCCATATTTAGTGCATCCAAGGAGAAGAGGAAGCCCACTTCAAATCCATACAACTAAACCAATCATGGTTATGAAACTTAAGGTATGGACATTTACATTTTGGAGGTTTAAATTTGTTACAGAAGAAAAATATGGTGAAGAGTTTACCACCAATAGAACAGCCAGGAAGTTCATGTGACAGTTGTATTCTGGAAAAATAGCATAGAGAGAGCTTTCCAATAGAAGCCTCATATAGAGCTAAGGTAATATTGGAGTTAGTCCATAGTGATTTATGTGGGCCAATGCAAACTCCATCATTTGGAGGTAGTACTTACTTTCTAACCTTCATTGATGACTTTAGTAGAAAGACTTGGATATACTTTCTCAAAAATAAGTCTGAAGCCTTTGGAAAGTTTAAAGAATTCAAGGCAATGGTTGAAAAGCAGAGTGGCCATTATATCAAGGTGCTTAGATCAGATAGAGGAGGTGAATATATGTCTAATAAATTTCAAAATTTTTGCAGATATCATGGAATCAAAAGGCAATTGACTACAAGGTACACACCACAACAGAATGGTGTAGCAGAAAGAAAAAATAGAACAATCATGGAAATGGCAAGAAGCATGTTGAAAGCTAAACACTTGTCAAATGAATATTGGGAAGAAGCAGTAGAATGTGAAGTGTATATTCTAAATAAAAGCCCAACAAAGAGTGTCAGAGATCGAATTCCGCAAGAAGTGTGGAGTGGTAAGAAATATACTGTATATCATTTCAGAATTTTTAGTTGTGTTGCATATTCTCTTATACCATCTAAATTGAGAAGAAAGCTTGATGATAGAGGTGAGAAATGCATTTTTATTAGCTATAGTGAAGAGTCAAAAGCTTATAAGTTGTATAACCCAATTTCAAAGCAAGTGATTATTAGTAGAGATGTTGAATTTAAGGAAGCAAAATCATGGGATGGTAGCACCATCACAGTTGGAACACCAATTCGATAGGTTGAAGAAGAATCTGAAGAAGAACAAAATTTTCGTGGACAATCCTCTCCACAAGAAGCAAAAGCACACCAATAAGAACACCTAGAAGGTTTGAACAAGGTGAATCATCTAGTCATGCATGTCACCCTACTTAAAATTCACAAGTGATGAATCAAATCCAACTCTTGTTACTTTAAGATCAAGAGTTAAAGGCAAGAAAATGAGAAATTTGAATGAAATTTATAATTAAGAAGAAGAGAAATTAGATTTGGTTTCAAATTTTGCTCTTTTCACTCATGATCCTATGTATTATGAAGAAGTAGTTCTTGAAAAACATTGGCTAAAAGCAATGGATGAAGAGTTGAATGCTATTGAAAGAAATCAAACATGGGATCTAACTAATTTACCTGAAGGTAAGGATTGTATTGGAGTCAAATGGGTTTATAAAACTAAATTTGATGCAGATGGAAATGTAGAAAAGCACAAGGTAAGGTTAGTAGCAAAAGGTTGTGCACAAGAACATGGAGTTTATTATAATGAAACATTTGCACCAGTTGCTAGATTAGATACTGTTAAAATGGTATTATCAATAGCTGCTCAAAATAATTGGTATGTATATCAAATGGATGTAAAATCATCTTTATTTAATGGTTTTCTAGATGAAGAAGTGTATGTGAAACAACCCACAGGTTATGAAGTACAAGGACATGAAGAAAAAGTTTACAGATTGAAGAAGGCTCTTTATGGTCTCAAGCAAGCACTAAGAGCATGGTATAGTAGGATTGATTCTTATATGATAAACAATAGATTCAGCAGAAATGATAGTGAGCCTACTTTGTACACAAAAATTAATAAAGAAGGTTAGATTTTGATTGTGTGTTTATATGTTGATAATTTGATTTTTTCTGAAAATTTGTCTGTAGACGCTTTTAAATCAGCAATGAAGAAAGAATTTGAACTAATAGATTTTAGATTAATGAAGTATTTTTTGGGTATAGAAGTTGTACAATTAGAGAAAAGAATATTTATCTGTCAAACTAAATATGCAAAGGATGTGTTAAGGAGATTTAAGATGCTGAATTGTAAACCATCACCTACGCCAGTTGCTACATGGACTAAACTTAGCAAAGAAGACCAAGGGTCTAATGTTGATTCTACAACATTCAAAAGGCTAGTTGGCAGTTTGATGTATCTTATAGCTACTAGACCAGATATCAGTTATGGGGTTAGTTTAATCTCAAGATTCATAGAGTCATCGAAGGACTCACATTGGCAAGTTGGAAAAAGGATATTAAGATATGTGGCAGGAACTACAAAATATGAAATTTTATATTCCACAACTAACGATTTTAGTTTGATTGGTTTTACAGATAGTGATTTTGCAGGTAGCGTCGATGATAGGAAGAGTACTTCTGGACATGCCTTTTTTTTAGGCACAGGTGTGGTCACATGGGCATCCAAAAAGCAGCCTATAGTGACACTTTCATCAGCTGAAGCAGAGTATGTTGCAGCCACATCAGCAGCATGTCAAGCAACTTGGATGAGAAGAATATTGAAAGATTTATTACAAGCATAGAAGGAGTCAACACCAATCCTCTGTGATAACAAATCAACAATTATTTTATCAAAAAATCATGTGTTTCACAAGAGGAGCAAGCACATTGATACAAGATTTCACTTTATCAGAGAATTAGTGAACAGTGGAGAAATCCATCTGGACTTCTGTAGATCTGAAGATCAATTAGCAGATATATTTACAAAGGCATTACCAAAAGAGACCTTTGATTATTTGAGACAAAATTTAGGCATTGTAAATGCTACAATTGTAAGTGGTAGAAATTAAGGGGGAGTGTTAGAAACTCAAGATGAATAAGAGTTAATTTCTCCACTCTTCATGCATGCAAAAGTGAACAATGAGTTACTAAACAGTTAGTTATCAAACAATTTGTTAAACTGTTAAAGAAGTAGTTCACATTCAGTTAGTTAATTGAAAGATAGATATCAGTTAGTTTAAACACTTAACAATCAGTTAGTTAAGCAATTAGAAGTTTAGTTAAGGATGAGTTAAAAAATTAGTTTATTTTTGGATTCAATTCTATTTAAAGACGCTTGGGCGCATCATTGTAAGCAAGGAAAATTGAAGATCAATAAAATCTTTTTCTTTCAAGAGATTGCTGTAGCAATTGTGTTCTGTTCTTGACTATTTGTTTGAGTTCTTGTTTTATGCATGCTCTCTATATTCTAACAATTTTTTCTATGATTGCTTGTTTACATAGAAGGCAGGGGATGACCATTCACCGTGACTTGGTTTTATTCATTTTTTTTTGGGTTAGCAGGGCTCAAATTTCATCTTCTGCAACTTTAACTTGTTGGGGAGTAAAAGGGACAGTGTTAGAATTAATTCCTTTTGTGTAATCTATTCCCTTAACTAAATTAAGTGAACCAATGTGTTTACACTTATCCCAAACCTCTTAGGATCCTCATAACAAAATAACTTTATCCTTTCGGAAATGTCATCAAGTATCGCTCTTCTTATTTCAGCTTGCTGTATAGTTCCGTAAATATTTGATTCACACTAGGTTCGTTCTTCGAACATGCTAATAACTCTTATGGTAGCATTTTGCTTCCTGGATGTTCTATCTTCATCGTGACACGATCAAGGAATCTTACTGGGTAACCTCTTCTCTCTGTCTTAACCTGTTCTTTGCCTATTTATAGGCATCGATATTCATTAACTACTCACCTCTAGACACGAAGTCTTTTAGTCGTAATGATCTCAACAATCTCATAGGCACTCGTTGATCAGAAAGCTGAGAGAACTCTATGCTTATGTAATTAGTTAGATCCAGAAGACTCGTTCCGGTCATAAACTATGTATTAGTTTGACTGGTTTTGAGTATCAATGTGTAATGGTGTCAGAGCCTAGGAATTGTCCAGATGCCTGAGTTTCATATTATTATAAAACTGGTTTTCATAATTAGATCTTTACAGAATTAATTAAACAGTATGGGAAGCCATACCCATCTCTTTCAATTCATTGTGAAGTTGATTATACTAAATCTTAATCTCTGTATGTATGTGAGCGACAATTGACGTTACCTAAGTTCCTCGGTTGATCTCGATGTATGAAATAAATCATCAACAAAAGACTATGTACATGGGATATCATGGCATTTGAAGGCATTGAGGTGAAGATAGTCGTTTAGCTTGGTGTTTTTCCAATAACCCCTGCAGTAGATTCTTGTTTGAGGAAGTTCCAAGATCTGTTCCATCGAACGAGCTCCCGTGAATGATCAGAAAATCTGTCCTTGTGTTGCGACTTAGACCTGGATACGGCATAGGTACGATCTAAATATGTTCGTTTCAATGAACTTAATAGATAATCTGAAATAAATAATGTTGTAGAATATGGTCATGATTTATGGATGGAAAATTTTGCCTCAAAATTACTTAGCCTATGGTCTAGATTACTTTACATGCTTGCTTACATAGAAGGCAGGGGGCACCCATTGAAAAAATTTATGGAGCAGAAATGGATATAAAAAACAGGGGCATTAAAAAAAAAAAAAAAATAGAAACAGGGCAACAATGCATACTTCATATGATTAACCAAAACATAAATAGATTACAATACACGTTCAGTATTAATTGTGAAACTGAAATTACTAAAAATCAGGGCACGTACTTAGCTAAACAAGAGACTCCTAACAGCGAACTGGTGTCATCAATGTGAAATACTACTTAACTGACAGATCACAAACGTTTAGAGATAGGGGAGATTAGAATTTAACACTCCCTCTTAATCTCAATTGTTACATTCTTCACCGCTAATGCTGCCTAAGTGCTATCTCTGAAATTCAAACACAACTCTTCCTAATGGTTTGGTGAAGATATCTGCTAGTTGATCCTTAGATCCACAAAAATGAAGTGTGATTTCACCATTGTTGACAAGATCGCGAATGAAATGATAGCGAGTGTCAATATGTTTTCTCTTCCTATGAAATACATGGTTTTTAGACAATGCTATTGCTGAGCTATTGTCACAGTAGATAGTAGTTGGCTCCTTTTCCACATGGGCAAGATCCATCAAAAGTCTTCATAGGCAAACTGCATGGCATGCTGCTGTAGTTGCTGCTACATACTCAGCTTCTGCAGATGAAATGCTGATAATGGGCTGCTTCTTGGAAGCCCATGAAATCAAATTTGTCCCTAAGTGAAAATCATATCTAGAAGTGTTTTTCCTGTCATCAAGGCTGCCTGCAAAATCACTATTTGTGTATCCTGTAAGTGTGTTGTCTTCAAAATGTGTGTACCATAATCCATAATCAATTGTACCTATAACATATCTAAAAATTCATTTTCCAACTTTCCAGTGAGACTCCTTGGGAGACTCCATAAATCTAGAAATAAAACTAACTGCATACATTAAATCAGGGCTTGTTGCAGTAAGGTACATGATACTGCCTACAAGTCTCTTATACAGTGTTGAATCAACTTCTGTTCCATCATCCTGTTTGCTCAATTTTGTTCCTATAGCAATAGGTGTTTCTGCTGGTTTAGATTTGTCCATCCTGAACCACTTCAAGATGTCTATAGCATACTTTTGTTGACATATAAAAATTCCTTCAGTTGATTGCTCAACTTCTATTCCCAAAAAATACTTCATGAGACCAAGATCAGTCATCTCAAATTCTTTTTTCATGACTGTTTTACATTTATCTAATATGAGATTTCCAATATAAATCATGTCATCAACATAAAGACAAACAATAAGTATGTTACCTTGAAGATCTATTTTTGTGTAGAGAGTGGGCTTATTTCTACCCTTGTTGAACCCATTGTTGATCAAGTAAGAGTCAATTCTTCTATACCAAGGTCTAGGAGCTTGCTTCAAACCATACAAGGCCTTCTTCAATCTATAGACTTTGGACTCTTGGCCTTTAATTTCAAACCCTGGTGGTTGATTGACATAAACCTCTTCCTCTAATATGCCATTGAGAAACGCTGACTTTACATCCATTTGAAACACTAGACATTTGTTCTACGCTGCAATGGCTAAAATGGCTCGAATGGTATCTAATCTTTCTAATGGAGCAAAGGTTTCGCCATAGTCAACACTAGGTTGCTAAGAAAAACCTTTGGCAACAAGCCTTGCTTTATGCTTCTCTACTTGTCCTTTCTCATTCAACTTTTTCTTATAAACCCACTTGACACCAATGCTGGTTTTATCTATAGGAAGTTCAACAAGATCGCATGTCTTATTTCTTTGAATTGCATCAATTTCTTCATTCATACCTGTACCCAATGCTCTTCTTTCACTGATTCTTCAAAATATGTAGGTTGACAAGACAAGAAGCAAAGTGAACTTGCTTATCCATGTCACTATTTACTTCACAGATATCTCTTAAACTCTTTGTTCTCTAATTTCTTGGAGAAGAATTTGTATGACAAGCTAGAAGAACTATTTACTGGTAGTTCTTCTTGTCCCTTCACCTGTAATCTTGGCAGTGAAAATGAAGACGCTGGCTGTCCTAAGCTTTCCTCCTATTCACTATTTGAAGGATCATTTTCTTTGTCACTCCAAGATCTATCTTCTAGGAACTTGACATCCCTACTCACCACAAACTTCTTGGAGATTGGATTGTACAGTCTATAGGCTTTGGACTGTTCACTATATCCAGTGAAAATACACTTTTCACTCTTATCATCAAGATTTCTTCTCAATTCCTTTGGTACATGGGCATATGCAATGCATCCAAAAACTTTAAAATGGGAAACACTAGATTTAGTGCCACTCCATGCTTCTTGAGGAACCTTGTCCTTCACACTCATTGTAGGAGATTTGTTCAGTATGTATACTGAACATGCAACTGCTTTAGCCTAATAATCATTAGAAAGATTCTTAGCTTTGAGCATGCTTCTAGACATATTCATGATCGTCCTATTTTTCCTTTCGGCTACTCCATTATACTATGGAGTGTACCTAGTTGTGAACTGCCTCTTGATCCCTTGTTCCTTACAAAAATCAGTAAATTCATGTGAATCATATTCACCTCCTCCATTTGACCTGAGCACCTTCATGTATTTTCCACTCTGCTTTTCAACCAGAGCTTTAAATTCTCTGAACTTTGTGAAAGTTTCAGATTTGTTCTTGAGAAAATAGACCTAGACTTTCCTGCTAAAATCGTTAATAAAAGTTAGAAAGTAAACGCTTCCACCAATGGACTGGGTTTGCATGGGACAACAGAGATATGTATGGACTAGCTCTAGATTCTCTTTTGCTCTATAGGAGGCAATCAAAAAGCTGTCCCTGTGATGCTTTCCTAGAATACAATTTTCACATGTATTGGACTGTTCATTCATTATTGGCAATCCCTTGACCATTGATTTATTTTGTAAAAGACTAAGACTCTTAAAGGGTAAATGACCATACCTACAATGCCACAACCAAGTTTCATCTATGCTTGAGATGTGGTGTGTATATGATTGTGACTAATTGAAACTTCTCATGTTCAGAAGGAACATTCTATTTTTGATCATTTCCACCTTAGCTACGAGTCTCCTACTAGGTGGCTTATCTAAAATGATGCAATTAGAGCCCTTGAATCTGACATCATATCGATTTTCACTTAACTGTCCTACACTGATCAAATTATGCTTAAAATGTGGAACATAAAAACCATCATGAATTGATTTCAGTTCATTTTGTTTAGTTAAGATAGGCACAATACCTTTACCCTGGGCTTGAACTTGAGAGCTATTTCCTAGCTTAATTTTTGATGTGGATGAACTGTCTATGCTGGAAAACAATTATTTGTTACTTGTCATATGATTGCTACATCCACTGTCTAGTGACCAAAGATCCTTGTTGTGATCTTCTTCAGTAATCTGGCATGAGAGAAACATTACCTTAGATGTCCCTTCTTCAATGTTGGAGACATTGGCTCTGCCTTGATTCTGATCTGATTGCTTCTTCCTACATTCACTTTCACAATGTCCATACTTCTTGTAATAGAAGCATTGAATATTGGACTTGTCTGTCCATTTTCTTCCTCTCCCTCTCTGACTATGAGAATGTCCTTGTTGGTCTGATTGTCCTGATTGTTCAGGAGCTAAACTCTCTTAGTGTGATGAAAACCTTGTCCTCTTCGACCTCTGCCTCTACCTCTTCTGCCTCGGCCTCTACTGAAGGAAACATGAGTCTAGAAGGCATTTTCCAAGGACTCTTCCTCCATCATGAGCCTTGACTCATGAGATAGAAGAGAACCCATTAGTTCATCAACAGTCATTTTGAATAGATCTTTTGACTCTTCTATGGCTCTTATGGCTATAACAATCATGGTACATTTCTTGGTTAAGCTTTGCAACACTTGCTCAACAATCTTTTGATCTGTTATATCCTTAACATGAATCTTGAGTTGATTCACAATTCCAAGCACCTTGGTCATAAACTTATCAATATTCTCAGTTTCTTTCATCTTCAAGTATTCAAACTCTCTCCTAAGAGTCTAAAGTCAAACTATTTTGACTTTTTCATTACCCTGGTATGCCAAAGCCAGAGTATCCCAAGCCTCTTTTTCACTAGATGCCCCTGTGATTTTTGGAAATATTACATCTTCCACTAAACTCTGGATCAAGAATTTTGCATGTGTCTCCTTTTTCCTTTGTGCTTTGAGAGCATTCTTCTAAATATTATTCATAGCTGTTAGAGTAGCTTGATCAGGTTCTTTGAAGCCACTCTCTACCATTTCTCAACATTCCTGAACTTGCAGAAATGTCTTCATTCTAATAGACCAAAATTCATCATTTTTGCTTGTTAACATGGGACCTTGCATTTGCCATAAATTGTTGGTGGATGCCATTTAAACTCCAAGACCTTTTGGTCACCCCTTTCCAAATGAACATTCAACGCTGGTCTACAGGCAGAGTATTCTCCTTTTATTCTTCTTTCACTCAGATCTCTAAAGATTCTTGATGCCAGCTTCTAGATCGATCTGCTCTCCACTCTGTGAAGAGGCTTAACCCTGCTTTGATACCATGACAAAATTTATGGTGCAGAAATGGATATAAAAAATAGGGGCATAAAAAAAATAGAAATAGGGCAACAACACATACTTCTTATGATTAACCAAAAACAAATATAGATTACAATACACAGTTCAATATTAACTGTGACACTAAAATTACTAAAAATCAGGGCACGCACTCAGCTAAACATGAGACTTCTAACATCTAACTAGTGTCATCAATGTGAAATCCTACTTATTTAATAGATCACAAACGGTTAGAGACAGGGGAGATTATAATTTTACAGGGGGCACCCATTCACTGTGACTTAATTTTATTAATTTTTTGGTTAGCAGATATTAGATTTCATCTTTTGCAACTTTAACTTGTTGTGGAGTAAAAGGGATAGTGTTAAGAATTAATTCCTTTTTTCGGATATTGAGCTTTGTTGGGACATTTGGAAGCAATATGGCCTTCGCCACCACAAATATAACATATAATATGTCTCCTTTTCCCATGTAGCTTCCTACGAGATGTAATATAAGTTTTTCTTCTGGAAAATCTCCTTTTATGCGACATGTTGGCATCTTTCCTATGTTTATATGGATTTTTCTTATCATGGCATGAACAAATCTGCGGATCTTTTCCATAGTATCCTATAAGATCAAAGTCAAATATTTTTGTAGATAGTTTTGTCAATATGTTTCATTTGACTTTTTTTCAGAAGTTTAGTAGCTTTTCTATCTTTACATTTTGTGTAAAGATGCTCATCAATAAACTGAACTGTTTGCCCCAAGTGTTTGTTAAGAGGCAAAGGTAAAAAAAATTAGGAACATAGAGCTGCTGCTCTATTAAAAATTTATATTAAATAGACAAAAATAGAGCATTTCATATGCTAAGTCCAACACACTAAAAAATAAAGCATGTATATTTCTGTTTAAATAGAGCTTCAGCTCTTCCATACACAAAATTAAGGGAAAAATAGGGAAGCTTCTTTTATATCTAAAAACAAAGCACACTTTTTCTTTTCTACTCTCTACACACACAATAATTCAAATAACACATTGTCTTCCTTATTTTCTATGGTGAAAGGAAGACCATACTCCTAATAAGTTTTCTACAGAAGAAATTAATTAGACAGAAAGGTGAAGGGACTGCAAAAGTATGGGCAGAAATACATAATAATGAAGATAGGATAGCAATGTATGGGAGAGTTGAATAGAGGCATGGAGGTAGACAGATCAGTGCTTTAGAAGGACTTCAACATTTATGAGAAAATAGTGTTTTGTTTGATGCATTCATTGAGGGTAGTTGGGATTACATTCCAACACTCCCGCTTAATCACAACTACTACCATTTAGAACTCCCAAACGATCTCTCAAATATTCAAAGCTTTCTTTTCCTAGTGGTTTGGTGAAGATATCTGCATACTGATCTTGAGACCTATTAAAAACCTAAAAGATCTCTCCATTGTTAGTCAACTCTCTAATGAAATGATATCTTTTGTTTATATGTTTGCTTTTCTTGTGGAAAACTGGATTCTTTGACAATGCTATAGCTAAGTTATTGTCACAATAGATCTTTGTTGCTTCTTGTTGTTCTTCCCTGAGATCTTTCAACATTCTTCTCATCCAAACTACTTGACATGATGCACTTGTGGCTGCTACATACTCTGCTTCAACGTATGAAAGCGTAACTATTGGTTATTTTTTTGAAGCCCATGAAACTACCCCTGTTCCAAAATGAAAAACATAACCGGAAGTGCTCTTCTTATCATCAATGCTTCCTCCACAATCACTATCTATATATCCAATCAGCTTGAACTCATTTGACTTTGCACACTGAATGCCATAGTTCCTTTTTTCCACTCACATATATGAGAATTCTCTTTCCTGCTTGCTAATGAGAGTCCTTTGGAGACTCCATGAACCTTGAAATGAGACTAACTGCATACATTATGTCAAGCCTTGTGGCTATTAAATACATGAGGCTACCAACAAGCCTTTTATACAAAGTTGGATTAATGTTGCCTCCTTTATCATGCTTGCTTAATTTCAGTCCTGTGACAATTGGTGTTGGAGCTGATTTGCAATTTGTCATGTTAAACCTTTTCAAAATGTCATTTGCATACTTAGATTGGGAGATGAATATGCCATTACTATTTTGATTTATCTCAATGCCAAGAAAATAGTTCATGAGGCCTAAATCAGTCATTTCAAACTCCTTTTTCATAGCTCCTTTAAACAAATCAATTGCCAAATCACCCGTGAATATCAAATCATCAACATACAAGCAAACAATTATGATCTCACCTTGCTCATTCATCTTGGTATACAAGGTAGGCGCACTGCTGCACCTAATGAAGCCATTTTGCAAAAGATAGGAGTCAATTCTACTATACCAAGCTCTTGGGGCTTCTTGAGTCCATAGAGTGCCTTTTTCAATTTGTAAATTTTGTTTTCTTGACCCAAAATCTCATACCCAGGTGGCTGCTCCACATAAACTTCTTCTTCAAGGTAACCATTCAAAAAAGCTGATTTTACATCCATTTGGTAAACTGGCCATTTGTTTTGAGCTGCTATTGCAAGTATAGTTCTCACAGTGTCTAATCAAGCTATTGGAGCAAATGTCTCATTGTAATCAACCCCAGGCTGTTGTGAATATCCTTTTGCCACTAGTCTCGCTTTATGCTTTTCCACATCACCATTCACATCTAATTTGGTTTTGTAAACCCACTTCACTCCTATAACATCCTTGCCTTTTGGAAGGCTCTCTAACTCCCATTTTTGATTCTTTTCTATTGCATCAATTTCATCATCCATTGCATTTCCCCATTTTTCATCCTTAATTGCATCTTCATAATGAATAGGATCTTCTACTTGTGAATAAAATGCAAAGAGAGAAATCAGACCAGCATTGTTCTCACCTTCATTTTGGTCATAAATGTCTCTTAAACTTCTTATCTTTTGTCTCCTCAAGCTTGCCAATGTAGGATTTGGCATATCACTTGAACTTCGACTTGTGGAATGTGGACTTGATGGTCCTGCACCTTGATTGCCACTTGTAGATGGTGTTTGTTGTACATTTGAAGGAGTGGATGCTTGAATACGTGGGGCTGTCCTTACACTTGATGATGGTGTCATTTGATGACCACTTTTTTGAGCCTGAATGGGTGTGAAAGGAGTCACAATTGATGGAGTACCTATTGGTGTAAAATCTTCTATATTTTCTTGAGGTAAGTTGGCTGCAATATTGATTTTCTTCTCCAAACTTCCATCCCATGCTTCATCTTTTATGAATTGTACATCTCTACTGATTATAACTTTCTTGGTTATTGGATTGTATAGTTTGTATGCCTTGGATTCATCACTATAACCAACAAATATACACTTTTTTCCCTTTTTGTCCAATTTTATTCTCAACTCCTCTGGCACATGTGCATATGCCACACATCCAAATACTCTCATGTGAGCAACATTATGTTTTATTCCTATCCATGCTTCTTTAGGAGTCATATTCTTCACACTCTTGGTTGGACATCTATTCATAATGTATGTTGCACAAGCTACAGCTTCAGCCCAATATTCATTTGACAAATGCTTTGCTTTGAACATACTTCTTGCCATTTCCATGATTGTTCCATTTTTTTTTTAGCTACCCCATTTTTTTGAGGTGTGTACCTAGTTGTGAATTGCTTGTGAATTCCATGGTATTTACAAAAATTTAGAAATTCATTTGAGATGTATTCACCACCACTATCTATTCTTAATGCTTTGATGTAGTACCCACTTTGCTTCTCAACAAGTGCCTTGAATTGATAGAAGAAATCAAACACTTCATTCTTTTGCCTTAGAAAGTAGACCATGTTTTCCTTGAATAGTCAGCAATGAAAGTCAAAAAATAGAATCTTCCACCAATTTAAGGTGTTTGCATTGGCCCACATAAATCTGAATGAACAATTTCTAAAGGTGCCTTTGCTCTAATTGACTTTCTAGTTGGAAATGTCTCTCTAAGTTGCTTTCCCAAGATACATCCTTCACATACTCTTTCTGGTTTCTCTATTAATGGAAAAACTTTTACCATACTCTTCCTATGCAGCAAATTTAGACCTCCAAAGTTGACATGCCCAAATCTTAGATGCCATAACCAATTTTCATCTTTCATTTCTGCTTGAAAGATAGTTTGTGTAACTTCTGCAACATATTCTTTATCCTCTTGTGGGTTCATTGTGGGTTGTGCTTGAGCATATTCCACATTCAAATCTGGCTTAATCTTTAGGGGAAACATTCTATTGTTTGTCATTTGCACTTTAGCAATAAGCTGATTACTTGGAAATTTATCTAGAATAGTCCATTCTTTGTTTTTGAACAGGACTCTATACCCCTTTTGAACAAGTTGTCCAATACTCATTAGATTGTGTTTTAGACTAGGCACAAAATACACATTTGAAATATATTTCTTCTCCCCTTGGTTAGTTAGAATGTTGATATTTCCTTTGCCCATAACTAAAACTTTGTTGTCATTACCCAATGTGACATCTAATTTTACACTTTCATCTAAACTTGAGAACATTTCTAAGTTCCCTGTCATATGATTGCTACAACCTGAGTCTAAAAACCATACATCCTTCTGATTTTCTTGTGCTACATTGCATGCTATGAACATATTGCTTTGATTTTGGTTTTCTCTTTTAAAGTTTACATTTTGTCTGCTAAAATCTGATTGTTTTTTCCTTCATTCATTTGAATAATGCCCATATTTCTTACAATATTAACATTGGATTTGAAATTTGTCATACCTTTGACCATGTGGTTTATTTTGAGATGGCTTTGGACTTGAGTTTTGGCTACTACCTCTTCCACTTGAGTTTTATGGGCTGCTTCTTCCACCTCTATAAGAATTCTTTCCTCTACCTCTAAAATTTGATCTTCCTCTGCCTCTACCATGGCTGATTGAAGCTTGTGTCTTGAATGCATGCTCTAATGATGAATTTGCTGACCTGCTTAGTCTATGCTCATGTGAGATGAGAGATGCATGGAGCTCATCAATTGAAAACTGTGAGAGGTTATTTGTTTCCTCTATGGTCATAACTATGGATTCAAACCTTGTGTCTCACCATGAGATCTAATTTGATTAACTAAATCCATCACTTGTGTGAAGAACGTGTCTATTGAATCTAAATCCTTCGTGAAGATTGTTTCAAAATCCCTTCTCAACATTTGTAACTTAGTTGTCTTAACCTTTGCCATGCCTTGATATGCTGTTTGAAGAATATCCCAATCTTGTTTGGACTTTGTTGCTGCCGCAATCCTTGGAAAAATGCTCTCATGCACTGCTTGAAATATGTAAAATAGAGCTTTGGAGTCCTTCTTTCTATTATCCCTCAACAAATCTTTCTTTGCTTGAGATAGAGCATTGTATGCTGCTACATCTAGGGGTTCTGGAAAGCCATTCTCTACAAGATCCCATATGTCTTGAGAACAAAAGAGTGCCTTCATTGTTATGGACCAATAATCATAATTTTTCCCATTGAACTATGGGATTTTAAGGTTTGTTAAACTTGTGCTTGTGCTTGCCACTGTTGACTATGTATACCTTTGCCTTGAAAAAACTTTTTTTGAAGCTCTTTGTTGATGAAGCCCTTTGCACTAATAACCTTCAGCATTGCTAAAACTTTATTTTCAAGAGTAACCTTTGGCTCTAATTCCACTTGTTTGTTAAGAGGCAGAGTTAAAAAAAACCAGGAACATAGAGCTGCTGCTCTACTAAAATTTTATATTAAATAGACAAAAATAGAGCATTTCATATGCTAAGTCCAGCACACTAAAAAATAAAGCATGTATATTTCTGTCTAAAAAGAGCTTCAGCTCTTCCATACACAAAATAAAGGGAAAAATAGGGCAGCTTATTTTATATCTAAAAACAAAGCACACTTTTTCTTTTCTACTCTCTACACACACACTAATTCAAACAACACACAGTCTTCCTTATTTTCTATGGTGAAAGGAAGACCGTACTCCTACTAAGTTTTCTACAAAAGAAATTAATTAGACAGAAAGGTGAAGGGACTGCAAAAGTATGGGCATAAATACATAATAATGAAGATAGGATAGCAATGTATGGGAGAGTTGAATAGAGGCATGGAGGTAGACACATCAGTCCTTTAGAAGGACTTCAACATTTATGAGAAAATAGTGTTTTGTTTGATGCATTCATTAAGGGTAGTTGGGATTAAATTCCAACACCAAGGTCAGTGTTTCAAGCCTAACCTTCCACCTGTAGATTCATCAGTCTTGTTTTCAATATCAGACATGACTACATCAGCTATAAAATCGGGAGAAGTGATAAACATGGCTTTGGTTTTAGGCTTCTGGGTTTGCTTACTCCTTTTAGCCATAAGTGTGAGATCACATTTATATTGGTCCCAATATTTCATATTAAACAATTTCATTCTATAGTGTTTATTGTATTCGATAGAATTCACATTTCTCATATCTTTTGCATATTCCTTGATTATTGCTTCAGCAAAATCAACCATAGTAGCACTAGGTGCTCTTTTTTGCAAGAGAGTAAGGGAGTCCCAGCATCCCTTTACATTACCATCAAGATTGGCTATGATCAAGTCCATTCCTTCTTCCATCTCTCTTCCAAATAGGATTCTTCAGGTTTCAATCCAGCCATGATTTTTGTTAGTAAGTCTTTCCATCTTATATCTAACATCATTTCCCATGCCACACCAAGAATCAATATTGACAGTGTATGGCATAATAGTTACTTGTGTTAGATCATTGACTTGTCTGGAATCGTTCTATTCTTGCTGTACTCTTTGGTCTATGTGTTCAATGTTTTGTGAATCTCCCCGTGGAAAGGTAGCCCTGACCAAAGGGATTTCAGATTAGATTTACTCTTCCCTAGGGGAATATACACCAAATAGTCTTCTAGGTATATCACACTTGTAAGTACAACCTTTTTCTCTTGCATACCTATGGGACTAGTAGGTAGAGGCTCAAACCAGTTCTACGTAGCATTGTAATCTGAAGGGATTTCGGTTTCAAGCTGTAATATTTTGCTAAAACTCCAATCTGAAGGGATTTCGATTTCAAGTGGTAAGATTTTGCTAAAACTCTAATCAAGATCAATAAGATCATTAAAATACAAACATGATGCTGTGACGATTTCCTTTAAGATCTCTGGTTCATGGAGTTCTTTGGCGAGACCAACTAATTCCTCAAATATTTTTGTATTCTTGCATAACCTTTCAAGTCTAGTATATTCTTCATCAAATGCAGTATAGACTTGTTCTATGAACTAGGGGTGTATGCATCTTTGTGAAACAACCCTTATTTGTTGCATTCTTATGGATTTGGCTTGGTCAAATATTTCATCAAGTGTCGGTTGTCTCAGAAGGATAGCTTTAGGAATAGATTACAATTGGGAACACTTGGGCACACATACCCTATTTAGAGAGGACAAGGATTGTGAAGTAAGGGCATTCTGAGAATCGAACTCAGGATCTATCGCAAAGGGAACACTTCAACACCCATACTCTTTTTTAGAAAGGATAAGAATTGTGAAGTAGTGGCATTCCGAAAATCATAATTGGGACCTTTTACAATCAAAGCCCTCACACATGCTTCTAATGGTGAAGCCATCAAGAAAAGTTAAGAGTAGGGACCCTTAATATTGCAGACCAAATGCAATGCCCTCACACATGCTTCTAATGGTGAAGCCCTCTGGAATAGTTAGACTAGGGAACCTTTATATTGCAAACCAAATGCACTAGTAAATCCACAATGCAGATTAAATGCCTAAATAACAAAATTCGTATTGCAGACCAAATGAATAGGAAACCTAAGCAAGAGTCATACTCCACAGTGCAGACTAAATGCCCAAATAACAAAACTCTTATATTGCAGACCAGTGCGTAGGAAGCCTAAAGCATAACATGCTGCAGCGTAAATGCCCAAATAACAATTACAGGACTCTACACGCTTTATATTGCAGACCAAATTCACCTCGAAATGTGAGCATTCTTAAAAATTGAACTCAAAACCTCTCGTAGCCTAAGCTAGAATCATTTCACTAGATCAGATGCGCATTGACATTTAATTGTGTAATTGTTTGCTATGGCAAGATTTACGCAGCAGGCATCGTTCCAGAACTTGAGTCTGGCGCCTTAGACCACTCGGCCATCCTGACTATATTAATCATTGGTTTGTGTTGAGAGTGGGATTTGAACTCACGCCCTTTCTGACCAGAACCTTAATCTGGCGCCTTAGACTAAGTCGGCCATCTCAACAAATCTGTTCTTATTTTCTTCGTAAATAACCACGAGCTACTTCATGTTTTTCAGCAATCCTTCACGTCACTTAATTTACTCTTATCTGTTTTAATCGTTGATAAGCTGGTTTACTTCTACCTTGCCTTACTCTGAGGCCTCCTTCAGATCGAGGATTATGTTACCGTATCATGACCAACCAATTTTGTAAGTTAAAATATACTTAATACATTTGTTGCTAGAAACTAGAAAAAGAATCTCGAAGAGAATTTTGCCTTATTATGAGCAGCTAATTTGGCAACTTTAAAAATATGTTATTGAATAAGCTTTAATTATTTAATAAATTTTTGCAATAGTTTTATATATTTCAATTTTTCCATTATATCCGTTATAGTTAATTTGATTGAATGAGTTTTTAAATTGACTTATTAACACTTTATTTATCCATTCAATGTTTTCAATTTAATAATATAAACTAATTTTTCATACATAGCATTTAAGGCTATCTCATTGATATTACATAATTATAATATATTATCTCTATCCATCCAGGATATTTCAAGCCTATCCCTCTTATTGTGGCTCTAATTTTTAGAAATTGGTCTATTAACATACATCCTATTTTTGTTTGAGTGTATTATATTATCTTCACCTTCATTTTTACACTACTAGAATGACTATGAGGCCTCCTTGGAACATACTACATACCATGAATCTTATGGTGGTGAGTGTTTGGTCTATCTAGTGAACGAAATGGACATCCAACCTCATCAAAAAATGTCTCACATAGGTGTAATAAGAAAAAGTGCAAATAATAATTCATAATACCCATGTATACAATCTTTTATTCATCCATAAACTATCATTATACAAAGATTCATGATATTAGACGAATTTTAAAAATGATTAAGTAAACAAAAATATGAAATCACCCTAAAAAATAAGAAGCTGTGCTTACATGTTTCAGTTCATCTTACTCTAGAACAGATTATGAGGTGTATGGAATACAATAAATATCATCCTCATCCTCATCAAAATCCTCCTCAACCTCATCCAATTCCACCTCCATTTGCCACAATGGTCAATATATAGATGTCAATCCCAAAACATATAAAACAAAAAGTGTATATAATCATGATGAAGGGACAAATAAAAAATACATCCAATGCTTACATTTATGACGATAAAATAATTTTAATTTCATTATCACCCTCATCACCTTGGATATACTTTGCCTCTTCCTACTAAAATATAAAAAACATATAAAATCACAAATTTGATGCAAACTGGCCTAATATTGACTATTATAGAATTTTAAAAATCATATTAAATATTGCATGGCTAATAGATGGAACATCATTAATAATACATGTGTTTACCCCTCACCTACATCTATATTTGAAAAATATTGAAATGCCCATTGACATTCCATTTGGGGATACAAGCCATGGAATGGCTGTCCTGACCCAGTGGGAATCGCACCCCAATTGGTGGATGCACCATCTAAAACATATTAGGAGCTTCAATAGATTCATGTTAACATCTAAAATTGGGTTATGCATGTAATGATGACTAGATACTTGTTTTTTTCTCCAAAAAAAAATCATACAACAATTTATTACTATCAACAAACTTGAATCAAACTAAAAAAATATCCTTCATCGGTAATAGATAAAATTGCATATAATTTTATTTGAATTGGAGGACATCATTTAATTTTGATTCATCCATCATAAACCTTGAAAATAAAAAGGTAATAATAAGAAACACAAAACTTACACTATTAGAATTGGTATGAGATAGTTCTAAGAAGGTTTCATACCTTTGGTACATGTCTTACAAGTATCTTGAAATTGTTATCATATAACTCATCAGTCTTTCGATAAGCCATACAACATAAAACATAATTCATATAAAAGTACATGTAGTCTAAAAATTAGCCATCATAGAATATATCATAAACATAATATGTACAAAGTGAATCATCTGTAATAACATGGTTCACATACTAATAAGAGGTAGAGTATAATAGGGATTTTAAAGAACTTAATTTCAGCATGTACACGTGGCAAAATCATGACCCTAACTATTCCTCTTATTTATACACATGTATTACTTTCATAATCCTCACATGTGCTCTATCTTGTGCCCTTTGTCCTATCTCTTAACCTAACTAGCATTATATTGATGATGTAGACATCCTATCTTGCCTAGAATGCTTAAAAAATACTTATCTTATACCTTTACAATTTTTAATCCTATGTCTACTCTTTTTTCCCTAGACACTAACATTTGGGTTAGATAGTAGTGTTGACCATACTATCTTAGCTTGACACAAGTGTTTATTTCCCTAAGGTCATCCAATTTGAAAATGAAACATATTAAAATGGTTAAATTAATTTATTTAATGTGAAATATCTCTCGATAGGATTGGTATAACTACAATATCAACCCTCATTCACTCACCACCTATCAATTAGACCAAAAGAGCACTCAAAAAATACTCAAAAAGCACTCAAGTTACCAAAATATTTATTATTATTCTATATTCTAATATTAGTCAAAGTAATAGCCCAACTACAAGTTTGAATTACTAAAGGATAACTCACAAGGTCATATTTTCCAAGTTACAAACTAGGTCACTGTTGTATTACTTTACACATTACATGATTCACACACAAGGTAACACGTAAGGGAGAATAACATGTGTCTTATTCAATATTATGGAGTATTGGCTATGTAGAAAGCACCCTTTGGCACCAGGGTCATTATGGGTCATCTTGACACTATGTACCCACTAACCCATTTTCCTCCAAGGTTGCATTGAAGATTTAAAACTAGGGTTTTGCCATTTCATTAGGAGTGATAATCCATGACCTAGATCTAAATACACTAGAGTGAAGGCAATCCAAACCCAAAATCATTTGAGTGGTTTCATCTTATTTAAGTACATATTCTTTAAAAGACACTAGCATTGATGCAACTATCATAGGCTGACAGAAGTGTTTAAAGAGATAGAGGCACCAGATACAAAATATGAAAATTGTTCTAGATCTTCCCACTTAGTTTGTAGTTGTACCAGATTGAACATTGTATTAGCATCATAAATAGCTAAGTAATTTCTTTTATGTCATGTACATATCTAACATAGTTATACTTTCCTTTATATCTTATCTTAGTATAATAAATTATTCATATTGTACATCCGAGTTTAGGATATTAATTTGGATATTGTAGATATGATATTCACCCTTGTGCCCTATCATTCATATATCTTTAACCCTATCTACCTAAGCAGGATAACTTCTTATCCAAATTAAGGATAAACATTTGGTAAACTTGATCTTTGAACATTAATCCCTAGGCCAGATAGGGTTTTTTATTTCTATTCCTATTATTGAACCCTGATTGATAAACCATCCAATCATGTTTATAATAGACACATTTCTTAATTATTTCATAGTCCAATACCTTACAGTTGTTATGGTTTGCTATGTTACTTGTCTTTTCAAAACTGTTAAGCAAATACATGCACATAATGAGAGAATTTTATAATGAAGACAACATTTGATATCTCTCCATAAGTCCATCTAGATGATAATGTGACCAATTGAGAAATAGACATACTAAATTTTCACTACTTGAGCTCCTAAAGCAATTTAATGTTTACAAGTGCATCTCATGTGAGAAATTTCATGAAACTCAACTTCCAAATGATATAGAGCCTGATTATTTTGTAATATCATGAAAGATATCAAAAATAATTATCACCTTTGACCCAACTAACTTAGAATTCAAAGATATTATTGATCAAGATTTACCTTTGTTCATACAAGTGATGATAAAAAATAAGGGCATCAAAAGGGTACTCATTGGTAATGGATGAGACCTGAACATTTGTAGAATCAATTTTATAACCATCATGGGAATTAGCACCCATCTCCCTCAAAATTTGACTATACATATGGAAAGGTTTGATAATTTACATAGCCCTCTAATTGGTTAAATTACATTGGATGTGACATTGGGAACTAAAACTATTTTGACTACTTTTTAGGTAATGTCTCAATCATTATATTATAATATATTCTTGGGTAAACCTTGGATACATTCATTGGAAGTTTTCTCTTATAAACATCACATATGTCTAAAATTCATACATGATGGGAATTTATTAACAAAGCATGTCGATGATAAACATTTCAAATTTTACAAAATATAATTTGAAACCAAATTCATTTGTATAGTGATACCACCTGAATAATGCATTCGTCTTGAGCATATACACACTTCTGACATACAAGAGTCTAGTGTAATGAATTATCTATATCAAAATGTAAGTAAGGTACCACATATTGAGGTGTACATATATGCATGTCAATAGAAAGAACCATTACCAAAACATCTAAAATTCAATGATTCTAAAATTTCACATGTTATCCATGACCATGATGATACTCATATACCTCCATCAAAAATCAATGGTGGTTTTGAATCAATTATAACACCTATCTGAAACACCACCATTCCCATGGATTACCTTATTTCTATGATGATAATTATTGTGGACCCTCAAAAACAAGCTTATATACTTTAAATGCAATTGGCTTTCCATAATACAAATATTACCTTATCAATAAGCAACTTTTTTTCACAATGTATAATTGAATATGTTGTAGGTTTATCAATGATGTCTCCAAGGTGACCAAAGATGTTGATGAGGTGTCATGTGTGCTATGACGACAATGAAAAATGTGTTTTAGTGTTCTTGCATAGTTCTTCAGTGTTTGATTTGGATAGGAAGATGGTAGATATTATTGATGGTATGGTCATGATTTAGAGACCCTATGGGGTGTTTTAAGTGCTTAGAGTTATTTTGAAACTGAAATAAATTCATCAAACTAGTCATATGAATGTCTAGGTTCAAGTAGTCATCTTGAAAAATAAAGCTAAGTGAGTAGATTGATTATGTCAGCATTCACATGTGGGAAGGTTTCAAGAGTAGATTGAAATATGGATAAATTTACCTATGTGAGGATACCATATGGTTCAATTTTTAGGTCTAGACATGGAACATATAAAAATTTCTTAAGGTGCAAAGTTGGTCTCGAAGATAGAGTTCAATAAGTTCCCATACTTAGCCAAATTTGTGATATCAAAGATCTACAATGAGAATTTAATTAGGAAATAAAGATATATGATGAGAAATTAATATTAATAGATAAGGATATAAGAGTGATCATAATAATTTTCAAACAAATATCAATGGTAAGCATGAATTATATTAGTCAAAGATCTTGAGAATGAATGTGATGAAGACATATATCACTTTCACCAAGTTTGAGTAGCATGTCAAGATCGATGAAGTGCATTAAAACATGTATATAATATTAATAGTGAAAATTATTTAATACGTTATCAAAATTCTCAAAAGGCATGCAGGGATGCCAAGTGGTGGAATTTTATTGGAGACTGACTACAGGGTATACAAAGGGCACATAGGGCTACCAAGTGGCTTGATCTCAAAAGCGAGGATCTAAGATCAATGGTGAGAAATGAAATTTAAAGTTATGAGGCTCATAAGGAGATCAATGGATCATGTTTTTTCATGTTTTCCTAAGACATGAGATGAAGACATGTGTCTACAGATGATTTTGCATTAACCAATGACCATTGGCATTTGAATTAGGAAAAGGATAAACTAGTGATCAATATTTTGCTTATATATTTTGATCCAGGAAGAATTTATTGATGTTTTAAAAGGAAAAGTTGAAGAGGAATTCAAGTAACATCCATCAAATCTAGTTATAATTTTTTACTATCTTTATAGTCAAAGTTATAGAGATCCAAATTTGGTTGAATGTTTGACCATGTTCTACAAGTGACCCAAGAAGGATAATTGAAGATTTTTTTTATAGTATTCTGATGTTTCAAGATGAAATAAATATTGAAAAGTGTTTTAGACTCCATGAAGATAATATATATGTATTTTTTAGGTTTTACCAATCCATATTCAATATGAATAAAATATTAGAATTTGACTATGTTTATTGAATACACTGGCAGTTTGAGTGACCATCTTGTAGAGGTAAGTTGAAGATGTTATTAGTAGAGTGGAGAAATAAAATAACTATGGAGATGTTATATAAGTCTAAAATATTTATGATAAGGTATTAGATTTCATTATTTTTTCTTGATCAGTTATAGAGAGTCAAAATAGCATGACTATATTTTCCTAAATTGAGTTGTCATTTTGAGAGAGTTGATTTGAGTCCTTAGATCTTGTGTTGAAGTGCCTAAGGCACATGAAATTGTTTCATAGGTCTTGAAGGTTTCACCTACATGACATAATCATATGGATATGTAAAAATATTTGAGTCTTTTCCTCAGAAGTTTGAGACTATATTTTTTATGTATGAAGACCTAAAGAGTGAGGAGACCTAATTGGTAAGTTCAAGTGTTGAGTTGGTGTTCCAAGTGGAATGGACACATATGAGATGAGAAATGGGTTATTGGAGATATTTTTGATGAGTTAAAATAATTTTTAAAGGATTAAGGTGGTCCAATTATTCTCACATTTAACGTGTGAGTATGAAGTCCTAATAATTTTAGTTCTCACCAAGACCTAATGGTGGTTTGGGGTTAATGAGGTAATGGACAACCTAAGGAGCGTGGGGTTATTACATGTAACATGTATGGAGATATATTTCAATGTTATAATAATTATGTTAGGCATATTTCTGACCAAGATGGGTTAGATGAGTGTATGGTATAAATATTAGGCATAATTAGATAATTTGGAGTGGATTTGAGAGAGTGTGGAGTTAAGCGAAGTAGAGAACATTTGAAAGAAAATGTATAATTTAGTGAGGACCATCAAAGAGAAAAGAGGATCTATCATTTTTATTTGATCAATCTGATGCAAGTGGATACACAAGTCATTGGACCTAATGATCCAAGAAGAGGCAGATTGAGCGAGTGAGCCCTTGAGATTGTTTGGGTGAAACAGTGAAGGTGAAGAGTGAAAAAAAAGTTGGTCATAATCAGTTTAAGAGTATAAATAGGTGTTCAATATGATATTTTCAATGTATTTGGGTGGGTTCTTATTTTCCTAGGGTTTTAGTTCCTCCTTGCATGGTAAAACTTGCTAAAAGGTCTAGTTGTTATATGGGTGCTTAGCTAGGTAGGGGTAGTAGTTCCCTATGGGATTGGTGTCTCAGTAAATTAAGGGATGGGTGTTCTTTGATAATTTGATGCTGATGTAAATTAGATATTTTCATTATAGGACTATAGTCCATCTTTTAGGGTTTTGTGGGTTTCGTCCCCCAAGAGAGTTTCCCACATATGTCATGTGTTATGTGCTTGAACTTGCTATATCTTCTTTGTTCATTGCAATGGTTAATTTATATGATTCATGATTGTATGTGTTAAATGATTAAGAATTTGAAATTAGAATTGGATTATCTAACATCACTAATCCACCTCCCTTTTTAGTGATTGTACCTCTAACAATTGGTATCAAATCAAGACCTTTTGTGCAAGTTTAACCACTTGAAGGTGATCCAAGGTACAATATGGCTAAAAGGTAAAGTTGTTCAAAAGAAAAGGACATCATGTGTGATGAAGAAGTTTTCCATGATAGTGGAGAATAAGAAGTGTTATATGATAGTGAGGAAGAATAAGTTGATATAGGATTTGAGCTCATAGGTGAACTTGGTGAACTAAAGGAGCAAAAGAAGAGGAATCATAAAATGAGGAATATGATCAAATGCCTTGAAGCATATGTTAGTTCTCTTGAGGGATTTTTGTTAGGCAAGTATGAGAGGGAAGAAAAGAAGAATCAAGAACATATCAATTCTATTTAATATCAATCATATATATTGAAAGATCAAATGTCTAAATAAGCTAAGAAGGATAAGAAGACTATAAAATATCTTAGAATTCAGTTAGAGGCTGAAAGTTTAAACATGAGAGATAAATATGTTGAATATGTTCAATTGAAGACTGATCTTGTTTCCATAAAAGATGAGTATGAAAAGATCATAATAAAGATAGGTAAGATTGAAGAATAACAAAAGAGATTAGAACAAGACAAAGAGGATGGTAGCATGAAAGACAAGTCAGATCAGGTCAAGAGCAAAAGGAATAAGCCAATTAGATAACCAAATGCTTTAAGGTATGCCAAATCTTTTATGGGCCATTGTTTTGTTTGTCATCTTGTTGGTCATATGGCAAAAGAATATGTAAGAATAATTAATTAGTCAAAGGGAGATCATTTCCATATTCAAGAAAAAGGTATGGAAGATAATGTTTGCTACAAATATCATAAATTTGGTCACATTTTAAGATATTGAAAGAATAGGTTGAATGAGTTCTCAAAGAAAAATAGGGTGTATGGAGCTCCTAGTGTGCAAGGAAGAGGTCAGACGTGGTTATGAATACCTAAGCCTATTAGGGGAAATTTGTCTAAGACCATACATGGTTTGTTTGCTATGATAGACATGAAGGAAAGACAATCACATATGTTATCATCATTGGTTGACAAATATGAAACAAAGAATGAAGTCAAGCATCCATTTTAAGTCAATTAGATGATGAGGCAGGAATGTAAGTCAAATAAAGGTATTAAGATATGGGATTCTCTTGAGTTTTGGGACTTTTAGTCTCTCTATGTCAAATGGGTGTCTCTATCTAGGCTTCAATGGGACACTTGTTAGCAAGAGGAAGCATAGTGTATACTAGTTGATTTTTGGTTGATATTGCAGGATAAGAAAGGTCATGAGAAGATGTGCTTGGTTAAGGGGTATTAATGAATTTTATGTAAGTACTTAAAAGTTTTATTATGGTGATTTTTCAAAATTTTATATTTGCATAAGAGAAGTGTGTTGATATTGTTCTAGTATGCTCAAGGTGTGTTCAGGGTTTTTCATTATGAAGGTATGAACTCGTCATTTTGTCTTACTTAAATTAATTGGTCAAAATGATGAAGATTGAAGGCAAGGTTGGTAAAGAGCATGAGGAGAATGTGTTTTAATATTTTTGGTATCATGAAGAATGTCTTAGAGTTATATATATGATAATTTGCCTCTATCATGGAGTTCATAGTGTTCTGAAGATGAGATAGTTCTATGAGAGTGCTTTGAAAAAGTTCTAAAGCATGATAAATTGTAAAGGATAAAGGGAAATTGTTTTAAGATCCATATGAGACTTATTCATGTGTGCTTAAAATGTTTAAATTGATTTAATAAAGATATGAGATCTATTGGTGGTTTCATAAGGATATTGACTAAGTGTGGATAGTGTTAAAGAGTCGCTGGTAGATCTAGTTTGTTGAGATTTTTTTTTAAGATATCATGATCTAGGTATAACATGAAGTTAGTGGGGATAACTCAAGTAGTTTGAAAGTGCTTGAAGAGTTGTGCATGATGTGAGGGTGAGCATATGTTAGATGTTCCAGTCATAATGGAGATATGAAGAAGTCTCCTATAGATGTGAAATCAAGTATGTTGGTTTTATGACTTGATCAAAACAAGGTAGCTGATTTTTAAATGTATTGAATCCTCATGCATAAACAAAGGGGGATATTTGTAAATGGTCAGGTCTTAGGATCATAGGATGTAATAAAATTTGAGAGAGAACGTATGAAGAAAATTATGTTGATTCATTATTGTTGGAAATGGTCTATAGATGCTCAAAAGGGTTCCTAATCTAAGGGACTTAGGGGGGAGTCCCTCTTAATATTTTCAAGGTAAGTTCATGTAGTTTCTAATATTCATGTATGTTTTGTCATCAGAGAATCTATGCATGATCAAATAAGAGTGTAGTCATGAAGCATGTTTGAGAAGCTCAAGGTTAGAAGAGGTATGCACAATGTTAGAGGGAACATGTATAATATATTAGAGATGGTCCTTTCCTATTATTCATACTTGAAGTATTTTCAATTTTGTGAGATCATAAGTTGAGCCCACTTTGTCATTATGCCAAAGCGGGAGAAAGTGCTTGAAAAGAGAGACAAATTTTGAGCATAATATTTGTATTGGTATTGACATCAGTGACAAAGAGGGAGTATTTTGGAGGTTTTTAAATGATGTCTCTAATGTGGCCAAAGATATTGATGATGTGTTATGTGTGCTAAATGATAATGATAAAGTGTACTTTAATGTTCTTGCATAGTTATTCAATGTTTTACTTACATAGGTACATCGTGGATATTATTTATGGTATAGTCAAGCTGCAGAGACTCTATGGGTTGTTTTGAGTGCTTGGATTTTTTGTGGAAGTGAAAGGAATTCATTATATTAGTCATATGAGTGTCTAGGTTCAAGTAGTCATCTTGACAGATAAAGTTGAGTGGCAAAATTGATGATGTAAACATTCACACATGTGAAGATTTCAAGAGTAGATTGATGTATGGATAGATTTGCCTATGTGAGGAGATCATATGGTTCAAGTTTTAGGTCTGGGCATGGAGTATAGAAAAAGTTATTAAGGTGAAAAGTTGGGATCTTAGACAAAGTTCAATAAGTTCCCATACTTAGAAAAATTTATGATATTGAAGATCTATGGTGAGTGTTTAATCAAGTGATGAATATATGTGGTGAATGATTAATATAAATAGATAAATATCTAATTTCAATAATTATACATGTTAGATAGAGATCAATAGTGAGCAAGAAGTCTATTAGTCAATGATCATGAGAATGAATGTGATGAATACATGTGTCACTTTCACAGAGTTTGAATAGCATATCAAGATCGACAGAGCATGTTCAATAATGTAGAGGAATATCAATGGTGCATATTAGTCATTAGATCAATAGAATTCTTAGAATACATGTGTGGATTCTAAGTGGTGGAATTTCATTAGAGACTAACTGTAGGGTACATAGAGTGCACGTAGGGCTACCAAGTGGCTTGAGCTTGAAAATAAGGATCTAAGATAAAAAATGAGTGATGCAAGTTAAATTTAGGAGGCTCATAAAGATATCAATAGAGCACATTTTTTGAAATCTACGTGAGTACATAATATGAAGACACATGTCTACAGATGATTTTGCATTAACTAGTGACCGTTGGCATGTGAAATAACAAAAGGATAAACTAGTGCTTACTATTTTGATTATATCATTTGATCTAAGATAAATTTATTGAGGAGGTAAAAGGAAAATTTGAATATGACTTTAAAGTGCATCTATATAATCTAGTTATATGGTTTGGATCTCTATATAGTCGAAGTTATTGAGCTCTAAAGTTGACTAAAGGTTTGACCATGTTTTTCAAGTGACCCAAGAAGGTTAATTGAAGAGTTCTTGATGGTATTTCAATGTTTCAATATGAACTAACTATTGGAGAGTGTTTTAGACTACCTAAAGACCATTTTTATTTATTTTAGAGGTTTTACCAATCTATACTCAGTATGAACAAAGGCCTAAAAGTTGACGATTTTTATTGAATACACTTGCAGTTTGAGTGACCATCTTGCAAAGGTAAATTGAAGATGTTCTGAGTAGATTTGAGGAATAAAATGAGTATAGAGATGTTATATAAGTATCAAATATTTATGATAAGGTATTGGTTGTAATTATTTTCCACTGATCAATTATGGAGATTCAAAATAGCTTAATTGTATTTTGACTATATAGGCCCAAATTGAGTTGTCATTTTGAGAGAGTTGATTTGAGTGCTTAGATCCTATGTTGAAGTGTCTAAGGAACATGAAAGTGTTTTTTAGGTAATAAAGGTTTCACCCATGTGATATAATCATATGGATATGTGAAAATATCTGATTAGTTGCTTTATAATTTTGAGAATATAATTTTTGTGTATGAAGGCCTAAAGAGTGAGAAGACCTAATTGGTAAGTTCATGTGTTGATTTCGTGTTATAGGTGGCATGGAACCATATGATATTGATCAATGGGTTATTGGAGATAGGTTTGATGTTTTCAAATCATTGGTAAAGGATGAATTTGGTCCAAGTAGTCTCATATGTAATGCATGAGTATGAAGGCCTAATTATTTTAGGTCTCACCAAGACCTAATGATGGTTTGGGGTTAATGAGGAAATGGCCAAGCTAAGGAGTGTGGGGTTCTTACATGTAACATATATGTAGAACTATTTCAAAGGTATAACAATTATGGTAGTAATTTTAGTCGACCAAAATGGGTTAGATGAGTGTATGGTGTATATACTAGGCATAATTGGCCTATTTGAAGTGGAGTTGAGAGGGCATGGAGTTAAGTGAAGTAGATAAACTTTCAAAGAGAAGGTACAGATTAGTGAGGACCATAAAAAAAACAAATAAGATCAGTCATGTTTATTTGATCAATCTGATGCAAGTGGATACATAGGTCATTAGACATAATAATCCCAAAAGAGGCAGATTGAGTGAGTGAGCCCTTAGGATTTTTTGGGTGAAAGAGTGAATATGAAGAGTGAAGAAATAGGTGGTCATAATCAATTGAAAAGTTGGAAAAGGTCTTCAAGATGATCTATTAAAGTTATTTGGGTATGTTCTAGGTTGTCTAAGGGGTTGGTTCTTCCTTACAAGGTGAAACTTACTAAAAGGTCTAGTTGTTGTGGGTGCTTAGATAAATAGGGATAGTATCTCCTTGTGGGATTGGTTTCTAACTAAATTAAGGGATATGTGTTCCTTGATTAGTTGGTGTTGTTCTAAATTGGATCTTGTCATTATAGGACTATAGTCCATCTTGCAATGTTTAGTGGGTTTTATCCCCCAAGAGAGTTTTCCACATATGTCATTTGTTATGTGCTTGATCTTTTTATATCTTATTTATTAATTGAAATGGTTAATTTGTATGCTTAATTATTGTATGTGCTAAATGATTAAGATTTTGTAACTTTAATTGGATTATCTAGCATCGTTAATTCACCCCTTAGTGATTGCACCTCTAATAATAATCCTTCTTCACATAGTCTTGAATTATCACATATACCTATTTTTTGGCATAATAAAATTCCATTTGAGCACATGCTAAATTATGTAAACTATTTTGTTTAATGGGAAAATTATGACAAACTATTGTTAAAGGTATTCCATATGAGCATTTACAATGAGGCTCACAATTAGTTGTATAGCTTACCATAGGGTTCCTTAACCAATTTTTATCCTTTAAAATATCAAAGTATTATCCTTTATACAAATGAGGGAGATAAATTACCAAATAAGCATCATGAGAAAAAGGTGGTATTCTTATTCTTTATATGAGTGCTTTGTAAAATTTACTCAATATGGGGGCCATACAAGGACCTCATCCTATGCCAAATACTCAATTATATAGAATCAAAACTTGTACATATCAAAAATATTTAACAATTACCTTATACGTGGGTAGTGATTATTTTTGGCATAACCATATTGATCCTACACAAACCAAAACCACTTGCATCAAAAAAGATTTTCAACAGCTCAATTTTAACTTAAAATATTTTCAAAAGAAGGTAACTTGGAAGGACTCCTTGGGGAACATAACAATACCAATTTCTCATGGTGCTATAATAATTCAAACATGGGTTTGGGTTATTTATACCACATATCCATATGCATTTACACTTAGAACTCTTTGGCTATACCAAATGGAATAAAAATATGACAAAATAAAAGAGGTATTTCTTTTCCTCATGAGGACAAATTAATACATATTTCAAATGATAGCATTACATCTTCTACTACACATACAAAACACAAGGATGAACATGTTATGTCCCTTTTCAACCTAGCCAATCATGATGCAAACAATGTAAAAGATCAAAATTGAGGTTTCAAGGTGCACAATGGGGGGATACATCTATGACCATCTATTAGATGGCATCATAGTATGATATTTCATCATCATCAAAAATATCTAAAAAATAAAAAAATATTCAAAAATCCATAAACACTTTTAGCACCTACATGTTTTATTGGCTCCTTGGCATCTACGTGTTAGTGCTATGTTTCAGACTAGCATATCATTTAATCATACATACACATAAACAAGCATACACATATACATGATACACTTATTGGTGTTGGGATTTCCATTTATTCACATAATCAAGATGTTGGGGGCATCCATATTTTATGATCTTGATATACACAAATTATATGATTCGATGATCACTCTACACTATCATGTTTGAGGTTACATATGTACATATACATACCTATTATCTATGATTATACATTACACAAGGTACTTGATATGCTATGTACTTGAATTTTTTTACTAACACATTTGATCCATGGGCCACTATGACATGTTTATGATAGTTACTTATGTTTTTCATTTACACACTTCCTTGAGTGTTTTACCTTGTTATTGCCTTGCTTTTTTTAGCATTTACATATTCTCTGTTATATGCATCCCCTAAGCCTATGTTTGCTTTCTTCGACATTTGAATATATCATTTGATTATTAGACATTTGAATATGTCATTCCTCTTTTTTGTGGGCATTTGACTAAGTCATGTTCATTCAATTTTGTGGCATTTAAATATGCCCCTTATTTATGGTCTCCTTGGACCATTGCCTTTTGACTTACTTTTGAGTATCCTTGTGTGTGTGTGCTTATTTTCTTATTGAGATTGTATTATTATTATATATACATTTATATGATATTTATCATGCAACTTAGGCCTATATGTGATTACATTGCTTCTATGTGCTTAAATGATACATTTAGCTAGACATGTCTCCTTCTATATGATACATGGTTACATTTACATATTTATATTTGTATTACCCTTTTCAGGGGAGCTTTAATATTTTTACCTCACCTCAAATGTGGGGTGGGGGAATATAAGTGGGTGCATGTCATGGTGACATAGCTTCCATAATTTTCACAATTTTTAGATTATGGTGAGGCATACTTTAGAAGCATGTTCTCCACACTTACATAGTATATGATCTTACCTTAGTTTTCAACTTCAGTGGGGGTATGTCATGATAACATATAATCTACACATTCATAGTTTTAGATCTAGTGGGTGCATATTTTCAAAGCATGTTCTCCACATTCATTCAATATGGTACTTATAATTCATAGATTCAGTGGAGGCATGCTTTGGAACCATGTTCTCCATACCTATTCATTTTTTAGCATTTACAGTTTATAGTGGGTGCATATTTTGGAAGCATGTACTCCACATTGGTACTTATATCAATTTCATATTTCTCCATATATAGTAGGGGCATGCTTTGGAAGCATGTCCTCTAAACTTACATAGTTTTCTAAATTGGTCAAATCACATAGCTATATGATTCTAGTACACATTTGTGGCTAAATTCTATACATGGTACCAATTCTACATATAGTTTTAGACTGAGATAAATCTAAGGTACATATGTTATGAAACATGTGCCTATTATTGTAAAATCTAAATCAAATATAGATTATAAAACAATTTCATGTACTGATATTCCACAAAATATTAAAAACTTTAGCAAGTCGATCTACTACAATATTTGGTTCACCTTTTGTTATAGTTGGGGTAATTAAATCACTCAATCTTGCCAATTTTTTAGTTTGGACTTGATCATCCAAACTCACCAGGTTATGAGTATCATTAGGTTACAAAGTTGAGATAATCTTAATTGCAAAGTGATAACTCACTTTTAATCCACAGTTGGGGGCATGTGCCTTCCAATCTCTCTCTCTATATCTCTATCTCCTTTGATATATTCACTTTAATAAACTATTTATATTTATCCTAATAGTAATTTTAGATACTTATAATGATACATCTTTTACAAAAATAACTTGCCAATAGGCAAGCCAGTTACATCGACACACATATGTACTCTAAAACCTTGCTCTTTCAATTTCAATCTATTTCAAATAATTTTGACTTGGTTTATATGCATTGATTATACATTGTAACATGATCTTGGTTGCAAGTCAATCAATGGAAAAACACTCAAACCCAGTTCCATTAAAGAACTAAAATTCAACTCAAGCAAAGATAAGGTGTGTATACACACCTAGGTACTTATCTATTTCCTATAAACTAGTAATATCATTACTAGATTAAAAGAGGGGAAATGTAGATGATATTTTGTGATTATATAGAAGCTTAGTCTTATACACTTGGCATACTCATGACCTTGGCTATTCCTATTAGTTCTACGCATGCCTTGTTTATGGAAGCCTTGCATATGCTCTATCTTGTGCCCATTGCCTAACTCTTAGTCCAACTAGCCTTATATTGATGAAATAGACATCCCATCCTGCCCAAAATACTTAAAAATTACTTATCGTATAGCTCCGTAAGATCTAAACTTGTGCCTGCTCTCTTTCTCCCTAGACACTAATGTTTGGGTTAGATGCTAGCACCAACCATTTTGTCCTAGCTTGATGTAAGTGTCTAGTGCCTTAAAGTCATCCAATTTACATATGAAAATTATTATAATAGTTGGCCTAAGTGATTTAATATGAGTTGTTTATTGATAGGATTGGTATAAATATAATATAAACCTTCATTTATTCACCACCTAGTAATCATACCAAAAGAGCACTACACAAACACTCAACAAGCACTCAAGTTACCAAAATATTTCCTATTCTACCCTATTTTGATATCAATAAAATAAACAACCTAGCTATAATTTTGAAGTACTAAAGGATTAGTCATAAGGTCATATTTTTAAGTTACAAGCTAGGTCACTATTTTACTTGTTTTACACATTGCATGATTCACATACAAGCCAACAAGTAGAGGAAAACTACATGAGTCTAAGGCCCTCTTCTAGACTATTGGATATGAAGGCAGTACCTTTTGAAAAGAAAGTCATTTGAGGTCAGCTCGACACCATGTGCCCACTAATCCATTTTTTTCATGTTTACATTGAAGATGCAAAGCTAGGGTTTTGCCATTTCAATAGAAGCAATAATCCATGACCCATATTTGAATGCACCAGAGTGAAAGTGAATCAAAACCTATAAGAATCTAGGTGTTTCCATCATGTTTGAGACACTAGCATCAAATTCAGACACTAGCATCAATGTAACTATCCCAAGCTGATGCAAGTGTCTAGAGAGCTAAAGGCACCAAATCCAGAATATGACAACTATTCTATAACTATCTTTGTGCCTACTTCTTGCTTATACTATATCTAACACTGTATTAGCATTAGGTGTTTCCATCATGTTTGAGTGCATATTTTTTGCATGACACTAGCATCAAACTCAGACACTAGCATCGATGTAACTATCCCAAGCTGATGCAAGTGTCTAGAGAGCTAAAGGCACCAAATCTATAATATGACAACTATTTTATAACTATCTTTGTGCCTACTTCTTGCCCATACTATATCTAACACTGTATTAGCATCATAAACTACTAAGTAATTTCTTTTATGTAATTTATATATGGCATCTCAGTATAATAAATTAGCCTAGTGTAGATCTAATATTCACCTCTGTACCTTGTCATTTCTATATACTTAACTCTATATACCCAAGTAACATAGCCTCTTATTAAAATTGGTGTTAAACAATATGTGTGTATATACGTATGTATGTATTTATTATTTTATTGTTATTTTGATAGACCTTGAGATTTCCATATCCTTATATTTCCCTTGACTGATCCACATATCTTATGGTTACTTGTGTGTTTATATTATACCCTTCATGAAAAATTTATGAAACGCATTAAAACAATAAATGAATATAATTCTAAAATATTCAAATTTTTACACTTATTTTTGATATCTGACATAGATGGAGATCCAAGATATAATCACGGACTGCATATATATATATGTATTGTAATTTCTTGAATTATGATGCCCCTAGTTCATTTGTAATGCCTTCATTTCTTTTTTATGACACCCCTACTCCCCTCTATTTGACATGCTTGCAGATGTTTTAAACGGGTCCTACTTACGAGTTGTTTAGGAGTTGTTCACCGGATCCATGATGTGAAATGACAATTACTTTAGGTATTGGAGCAATCATACCATGAAGTTATTCACGGATTTTTTAAATTAAAAATATTCGTAATGATCTTCCACGTCAGCTATGGATATCAATGTTTGAAATGGCCATGCCACGTCAGTCTCCCAAATTCTTCCATGGCAGCATCCCCTCCTCATGGACACAATTTTTGCATGATAATTTGGTTTTGGTTCATTAACGATAAATGGTAAATGGCACGGCAAAGCAAGGGCAAAGAAAGACTTTTCATGCATGGTGGTGTTGGGTCCATCCATGCAAGTACATACTATGTTTGTGCATGTTAGTTACAGTTAATTATATACAAATGTTTATAAATAATGAATTATAAATTTTTTTGTTAATTAGTTTTTCTAATCATTTTAATGCTATATGCATGTGATAATTCGTTAACCCTATTTTTATAAGAGTAAAAACATTTTGAATTATTTTCCTTATCTCAACAATCCGATTTTTTTTTAATACCAAATTAATAAAATTAAATCATAATGCTATAATATTATTCCAAGATGAAATACCAAATTAATAAAATTAAATCATAATGCTGTAAAATTATTCCAAGATGAAATTTATTCAAAGGATTTTTGAAAAGCTAGCTTCAAACATACATAAGCAGCTAACTCTCTGGTAAGTGCATCTGAAAGTCAATATCCGTACCTGGAGTATATTGAACTTGAAAGAATATGTAGACAACACATGTTTCCGCCAAGCATATCGTGCATGGCATAACTATGTATATTTTAGCTTAGACATAAATTATTTGAAAACATTTTCTTTGTTTTAATTATAAATTCTTCTAAAAGCAACACGTTTCTCCATTTTTGAACAACTTTAATAATTATCAATATTTATTTTTCCACGTACCAATAAATTAATTCATGTTTTTGAAATTTCCCAATTACATACACTGAGAATTATTCAAATCCATTCAGTTCAACTAGTAAATTTCTCCCCAATTTTCCTTAAAGGTTTTCGTTGAAATATGAATGGTCCATCGAAGAAAGGGACTAATGCTGGAAATTTTTGGCATTCTGCTTTTAAAATTTCCACTATTTTTGTTGCATGTCATGTCCATAAAAATGTAAATTTATTTATATAATGTTTTATTAGCTTAGTACTGCCGTATAATTAATTGATAAATTTATGTACATAATTCAAATGACTTGTAAATCTTTGACATTGGTTTATATTTTCTAATTTATCAAGAAATTTTTTAATTTTTTATAAAATATGTTTTTAAATATCTATATTTCCTTTTAAAGTATAATTTTTAAGAATTTTATTTTAATTTGAAACAATTTATTTTTCTTAGCATCAGTAGACAAACCTATTCCATGTTGTTCAATAATTTCTACTAATTTCTCGAGATGTTTGTAGTGTTCTTCAAAGTCTTGTGAAAATATCAAGAAATAATCAATGTTGTTTGCATTATAATCATAATCAGGATAAAATATTTTGTCCATTTTCTGCTAAAATTCTAGTGGAGAATTATTTATCCCAAATGATATTAAAAAGCATTCAAACAATCCACATGATGTGGAAAAATAGTTTTATCACTATTTGATTTAGAAATTTATTTGAATTTAAAGACATTTATTTTAAAGGAAGAAAAAAGAGAATTAACAAGTTTTGTTTACAATAATTTAATAATTTCGTGCCATAAAAAATATAATATTATAAAAAATTAATTATTTGTGTTACTTATACTACATGTTTTGTCTTGATCTAATGTTAAACTCAACTACAGCTTGTCCAGGAAGCTTATAATGAAAAAATAGGTCTTTGACAAGAATAAAATTATGATCTTTTAGAATAAATTATTCACTCTTATAAAAAATAAATATTACATGCACTCTCTTACTTTTCTCATACCTATTACAAATAACTTACCCAAATTTATATGAAGGTCTGACAAGAATATAGGATTTGAATTTTAAAGAAATCTAAAATCTTCTCTAAAGTGAATGCACTAAGATTTAAAGTAAAATGATAAAGATATAAAATAAATAACTAAGAAAATGTGTAATATGTCTACCTATCCATTCATATGAACTTCATTACATTGTATATAATCAAACTATTGTACATTAAATTATGTCTCAAAATAAATACGTCACTATACATTGATTTGGCCATCACAAGTTGATCACAATTCAAATAATATAAATTCACATTCTCATTTAAAAAAATAAAAATCATTCATTATTATAAAATAAAATAATGTAATAATTAAAATTTTAAAACTAAATATAAAAATACAAACACATTTAAGGATTCAAAATCAATTATATAAAAACCATTATACCTTTAGCCATAAAATAATCAAGAGTAAAAACCCCATATCTACCAAATTACCCCAACACACCCCATTTTGAATATTTTCAAATAGGGACTCACTTGCCTTAGAAAATTTATTTATGATAAATTTTAAAGATATGGTCCATTTAGAAGATAACCTTAGAGTCCAAATATTGATATATTTCATAAATTCTAAGGTTAGCTTGTTATTTTAGAGATTATGTTTATTTTTTTAAATTCAAATTTGAAATATTGTTATATTATTTTTGAGGGTATTCAAATTTTAATACCATCATTTTGACTGACTAATGAGACTAATCACATCATGTTTCAGTCTATGTATGTTTGGTGTTGATCATATGTAGAGAATTCTGTGATCAAGTTATTTTTTTATTTCATCTCTGGAATGGATTCAAGATCATCTAATCCTACCAAGTGTCATCATCTTTGTCATTTGTAACCTTAGAAAATTTACCAAGCCTTCATTCCTCCAAGTTATTAGCATTGTGATAAGTGTCACCATAACTCCATTTCATAGCTATTCAATACTTAAACAAATTCTTAAATCTTTCAAGCATTTGAGTTGCTAGGATTGTTTCAAATGTCATCATCCCTCTAACCCTTAGGCCAAAGAGCAAGCACACATTATGAAGTCATCTAGATCAGTAGAGAATTAAGATCTTACCAAGTTTAACTATCCCTTTCATCCTATCTAGGGTATTTTTACATAGTTAACCAAGTTAAATGATCCTTTAAGTCCCAAAATTACTCCATGTGTCATGATCCTAATAAATAATGAATGAAGTCAATAAATTATATTATAAGACCATCTAGGTGAGTGGATTAGCAAGAATCTGCACATGGAATTATCCCAAGAACTCACAATCTGACATAACAAGGTATAGAGTCATAATTTTAAAATCATCTAGATCGTCAATATTTATCCACATGTTACATATCATTATTATATGAATTACATAGTAAACAAAAAATATATTTACACTCTATACACTTGAGTTAATAAGATCCTACCAAGTGTCATCATCTCAAGAGCTTGCAACCAAAAAATCAAAGTACAAAGAAATAGAACTTGGCATCTCATGGATAAATGATATAGAACCATGTGTCCAAGATTAAAAAATTAAATTAAAATAATGAAAGTAAATATTTGAAAGCATGAAATGAATACATATGTCATGATAAGATGATGAGGAAACAAAAGCAACAAAAATATGACACATGGAAATTCAATCCATAAAAACTAACAATACAAAATAAAAATTCAAACAAGAAAAACACTAGATGGGGAATGGGGGAAAATATATTGTTACATTTAGTATGCATGAATTGGTAACTAAATGCATTCAATTTTTAGATCCATCAATTCTAAGAGATATATTTAGCTTGAAAAAACTTGATTTGATTTCTTTACCTTCTTACTATTCTATGCAAATTATGAATTAAAGCACTGAATTAATTAAGATATGTCATGTTTTTCAAAGAACACATAATTCATTTGTATAATTTTAATGGATTCACCATATCTCACTCCTCCTCCATCTACTTATTTGATTACAAGAATGACATAATACATGGATATATTATTTGATTCAATATCATTACAACACAAATTTAAAAATTATTTGACCATATGGGAAGAGGTCGATGTTATGGAGCCATGCAAAGTATGGATCAGTCGTCTATATTCACACAAAAATAAAAAATTAAAATTTTGGTTATTAAGTTAGTAGGTCTACACAATCTCATAGAAAAACCTAAGTTAATGCCTTGCATTGACTTACTTCACAATTTATTTGTAAACGGTAAAATTTTAAGAAATATATTACATGTCAAGCTTAGTAATACACATATGGCCTACATAGGTGGCAATGCCTTTGAGAGATATTATAGGCTCCCTATCCTAGAGATAACCTATGTCCAAGCCATGATAAATTGATGGTTTTATGTAAATACAATCCTTGGCAAAATAAAGCAATGGGCTGATAAACTAAGAAACTTTACAATTAAAGACCAAATTTTTGATCTTCCCATAGTCACCTTTAGGCTAGGGATAAGAATTGTTATAGATCTATTTAACTAATTGTATGGTTTTCCTAGTATTTCCTACAATCATGAGATATGGGTCCCATTATTGGACATTATTTTACATTTCTTGTACCTCTCATTTAAATATGTTTGGCATACACTATTACATTTAACCTATATTAGACCATTCAAGATATAAAGTTATTTTATTATTTTTATATGTAAAAACATTAGGAACTTCATGAGTGCATTTGAATATTGTAAATACATGAGGCTCTTAACTTGTTTTCAAGATCCAGAATTTAGGTGATCCACAATTGAAATAGAACAAAAATATCATTACGAATATAATAAGTATATAATATTATGATAATCAAAAGAGAATTTGAATAACATATAGACATAGTATAAACAATAAAAATAAAAAAAATTATATTGACAAAACTACAACATATATACAAAAAAAAACATTTCAAAACATCCACTCAACATCACATTATGTCAGGGAAGACACTGGAGAATAGTATCATAATAACAAACATGAACATTATACAATGAATTCATGAGAATGGGTGCATATAAAAAAATTATGTCAACCAATGGAAAATTAGATAAAGTATCAAAAAATTGATCCATGGGCACATCTTCTAAATCATCATGTCAAATGCATCCATATTGATTTGTCGTATTTCATTTTGTTCATTCCTTGATGATGCTTGTTAAATACATCCATTTGTGCAATAGATGTGAATATATTGAAACAAATCATAAAATAAATTCACATCATCATGTATCTCACTATGAAGACCTTCAGGCACATCCCTATCCCCTATCATTTCATGAAAAAATTCTTTAGAATCAACCTCCATGTAAACACCTATTTCATGACATAAATACAAACATTATCTCAACCCGTCTATTAAATCAATATAAGAGGCACAATGCAAAGACACTTCATCAAATATAAAAGCTTTATATTTATGTATGATTTCATTTTCAAGAGTAAATAACGTGATTTTGATATAAACATGTCTTCCTTTCCATTTAGAAGTAACCAATAAATGCATGTGTTATTCAAACATACCAAAAATACAAGTCATGAGCTGCACATAAAAATGAAAATATGAGAATTGAAACCAATTCAAAAAAAAATTAAAAAAAATCAACAAATAGGTTAGAAAAATGTATAATACCTTGTTGAAATTGATATAAAACCCATCACAAAATACATGAAAATCAAGGCATGAAACCATAGAAATGGAAAAAATGGTATAAGTAGGAGGGGTTCATATTTATAGATGAGCATAAGTGGAACACACTAACTTGTGCATATTGGTCTGGTGCATATTGGTCTAGCATGGGAATTTTTTGTTGCTATGAAGTCCATAAATTTTGGAAAGGGTTAAGAAATCACAAGGCAATGAAAAAGGTGGGGGTATCACCCATATGAATGTATTCAAGCTATAAAGTAAAGGAATGCAAACTATGAATGAAGCAAGACAACTCTGATATAAAGGCACGCTGACATTCATAAACCTTGTGGGAATGCAATTCATCCTATTCATCTATAGTGGTACATTTCCTTATCACCCATAGTTATGTGGGAATCCAATTCCTATTTAAAAATGTAAGGTATTGAATAATGCCACTTTCAATTATATATTTCACCAATGATAGCACAAAACCACACATTGTAATCTCCCCATTTAGAAATCTTTACCAAGCTTATGTGGATAAGGGGCTTAACACATTCATTTTTAACAATAATATTTGCTAGAGTTTTGGGTTTAATACATGTATGTTGGATTTTTATGTGGATAAGACATATTAATATTCAATTGGATTTTGCATAAACTAATCATTTGGTGTATTGAATTTGAGGTGAGGGCATGATGATATTTATGAGAATGAAAGGAAATGATGGTAGTTGACACAAAAAAATTGTATGACATGTGTGTATTATAAACTGTGGCTCAGGGTAACATCTATAACCCAATGGGGATCAAATTCCTAGATGAGCTTCAATGATACACACTAACTACATGCATGTTAGTGTGACATCAATATGTTTTTTTTCTATGAATCCCATAGATTATATAAAGGTTTAAACATATGTAGGCCAATGAATAAGGTCAGGGCATTACCAATATTAAGGCATGAGAACTATAATGTACCAAAAGGTGTGTAGTGAACCTCGTGCTGTAAGAAATTAGTCCATTCACATCCATTGCACAAATAACATTCAATAATAAAAAGTTCATTTAAAAAACATATATACATCACATAAATATTCAAAATAAAATTTGGTTAAATACATGTATAAAGTTTTTTGTACTTTGACAAAAGCAACATATATAAAAAAACCTTTTCATGACATCTATTCAACATTACATTGAGTCAGGGAAGAAAATGAAGAATAATAAGACACAAACAAACATGAACATTATAAAATGATCAAATGAGAATGGGTGCATGTTATTAATGATTTTTACCAATGGAAAATTAGACAAAGTATCAAAAAATTCATCTATGGGCACGTCTTCTAAATTAGGCATGTTGAATGCATCCATAGTGATTTCTCATATTTCATTCTATTTTTTCCCTAATGATACTTGTTGAATACATCCATTTGTGTAATGGATGTTAATATCTTGAAACCAACCCATAAAATAAAGTCACATCATCATGTAGCTCACTAAGAAGACCTCCAGGCACATCCCTATCATCTGTCATTTCATGAAAACATCTTCAAAATTGACCTCCATTTAGACACCTCTTTCATCACATAAATACAAACATAATATTATCTTGTCTATTAAATAAATGTAAGAGGCATAATGTAAATACACTTCATATAATATAAAAATTCCATATTGTCGTATGGTTTCATTTTTAGGAGTAAATAACATGATTTTGATATAAATATGTCTTCCTTTCCATTTGTAAGTAACCAATAAACACATGTGTTATTGAAACATATTGCACTATAAGCCATGAATTGCACATAAAATTTAAAATATGAGAATTAAAATCAATTAAATAAATATGACAAAAAAACTCAATAAAAAGGTTAGACCAATAAATAATACCTTATTGAAATTGATATAAATCCTATCACAAAAGATATGATAATCTAAGCATGAAACCATAGAAATGGACAAACTAGTGCAAGTGTGAGGGGGTCACATCTATAGATGATAATAGTGGCACACACTAACTATGTGCATGGTTGTGTGGCATGGGAATGTGTTATTGTTACAAATTCCAAATATTTCAAAAAGGGTTAAGCACCTACAAGGCAATGAAAAAGGTGGGGGCATCACCCATATGAATGTATTTGAGTTGTAGAGTAAAAGAATGTAAACTGATGATGAAATAGGATAACTTCAACAAAAGGGCAAGTTGATCTTTATGAACCTCATGGGAATGAAATTTATCCCATTCATTTGTAATGATAAATTTCAAAATGTAGGGTATCGAGCATTGCCACTTTCACTTATATATTTCACCAATGATAACATAAAACCACACATTTTAATCTCTCTAATACTAAATCTTGACCAAGATTATGTGGATAAGGGGCCTATACATTCACCATTAATGATAGTTTATGATGAATTTTTGTGTGGAATAAATGTATGTTCACTTTTTTTGTGTATAAAACATCTTAATATTATATTGGATTTTACATAAATTAATCATTCGATGCATTGAATTTGAGGTGAGGTTATGTTGTAATTTATGGACCTAAAAGGAGATGCTACCAGATGAACCAAAAAAAAAAATTGTATGGCGTGTGCCCATTACAAATCATGCCTTAGGGTAGCATCTGTAACCTAGTGGGGATCAAATTCAAAGATAAGATTTAACGTCACATACTAATTATGTGCATGTTGGCATGACACCAAAATGTGTTGTTTCTAAAAATCCCATATATTCTAGAAAGGGTTAAACATTTTTAGGCCAATGACTATGGTTAGGGCATCATATATATTGAGGTATGTGACCTATATGTACTAAAAGGTGTGTAATGAACCTCATGTGAATGAAAGAAGATGCAGGACAACTCTGATGTAAGTGCATGCTTACCTATATAAACCTCATGGGAATGTAATTTATCCCATTTATATAGTGTTACATCACCTCTTCACTCACACCTACACGAGAATCCCATTACTCTTTCAAAATGTAGGGTATTGAATAATGCAACCTTTAATTACAAATTTCACCAATAAATACACAAAACCCCACATTGTAATCTATATGGACAAGGAGCCTATCGCATTCACTATTAATGGCCATGTATGTTGTATTTTGTGTGGAATAAATATATAAATCCATGTTATTTTAGCATTGTACATCATATTGAATGAAAGACGTATGAATATTCGATCATGTTGTACATAAATTAATCATTCAATGTATTAAATTTGAGACAAATGCATGTTGACATTTATGGACACTGCATGAAATAAATTTTTGATGGGTGACATAAAAAATATGTACAACATGTGTATTTTACAAATCATGCCTCAAGGTAGCATCTGTAACCTGATGGGGGTCACATTCATAGATGAGCTTCAATGACATGCACTAACTACATGCATGTCTTTGTGAGGCTGGAATGTATTGTTATTGAAAATTACATAGATTATATAAATTATTGAATGTTTGTAGGCCATTAAATAAGGTCAATCACCGATATTGAGGTATGAGATCTATAGTGTATCAAAAGTTGTGTAGTGAACTTTATGTGAATGAAAGAATATGCAATATGACTCTAATGTAAGGGATTGTTTACCTATATGAACCTTATGGGAATGCAATTTATCCCATTTCTCTAGTTTTACATTACCTTTTCACTTTTACTTATATAGGAAGCCCATTCCTCTTTAAAAACATAGGGTATCAAACAGTACAACTTTCAATTATAAATTTCATCAATAAATACGCAAAACCTCACATTGTAATATCTCCTATATGTAATCTTGACAAAGCTTATATGGATAAAGATCTTGTCACATTCACCTTTGATGTCGATGTATGTTGGCCTTTTGTGTGTAATAAATATCTAAATCCATTTTATTTTAGCATTATACATCATATTGAAAGAAAGACATTTGAATATTCAATCATCTTGTACATAAACCAATCATTCGATGTATTGATTTTGAGGTAAGGTATTGTTGAAAATTACGGACACTATGTGAAAATAAATGTTGGAAAGAAAATCATAAAAAAATTATACGACATTTGTGCATTACAAATCATGCCTTAGGATAGCACCTACAACCCGGTGGGGGTCACATTCATATACAACCTTCATCGGCATGCATTAACTACATGTATGTCAATGTGGCATTAAAATGTTTTGTTTATATGAATCCTATAGATTATATAAAGGATAAAACATCCATAGGAAAATTAATAAGATTAGGGCATCACCCATATTGAGTTATGAGAGTTGTAGTGTACCAAAAAATACTACCATAAATTTTAAATGTTTTGTCCATAGACCACCACTACCATAATTCCCACCTAATCAACCATAGTTTTTGGATCCTAAATTTAGGGAGGCCTATGAGATGAGTCAATTTTATATTTATATAGTTTACATATAATTGATCATGATAGGAAACTCAATAGGGATGTTATCCTTCCTAGGTTGTATAAATATGCCTTACATTTAATTTCCTCTCCTCATCATTTTAGAATTGATATCCCATATTTGGGTGACCCATGCAACCAATCACTTTAATGGTTGCATGATATTATTTATATATCAAGACCCTTAAACACAAGTATGACAACCAAATGTTAGTTTAGGTTTAATGTACCTTAATTGAGTGTCATGTTCAATTAGTAGCTTGATTAGCTACATGAGCACTCAATTAGGGAATATCCATCCCCCTAAATATAATCACAATAATATCATGTCATTTGAGACTCAATGTAACCTATTTAGTTCCCCATGTATCTAATTTTTAGACTTCTATAGTGAAATTACTTGACTAATATAATCTATATCAACACTAGATCACAATATGACTAGTAGGAAAACATAGAAGTAGGTATGATTTTTGTAATTTAAAATTTAAAAGTGGTCATGGAAAGATTTATTAAATAAAAGGAATGTAAATAGGTTAGATATTAAAGAGATTAAAAATAGATGGGATATATGAATGTTAATAAGGGATATTAAATATAAAGTGGGGGATTAGACAATTGACTCAGAGGGGGTTATTAAGGTTATAGGAGGTAAAATTAGATAGAATTATTGATGGAATTAGTAAGCTAAAGTAGGTGAGAAAATTATGATGCATATAACAGACATATAAGGAAGATTGATAAACAAGAAAAATAGTAGAGATTTTAAGAACAAACTTGGCCCTTTTTTTTCATATTCCCATTTTGTATTCCAAACTCCCAAAAAAATTCTTAAGCATCCATTGTCCAAGCTATATATAGACATAGATCTTGGCACCAATCAGATAAGCATCTATCTATGATGTGATATAAAGTGTAAAATTATGCACCAACTAGATCAAAAAGGTGGAATAACATGACTAAAGAAAAATATTTTTTGCTAGCAAGCATCTACTTTCTTCCATCATTCCTAACCTTTTTACAAAGTTACTTGGTGACATGTCATAAAATGACTTTATTCATTGTACAAAGAATATAATGTCTAAGAGATGGTGGTTCTGAGGTCTCATCATTAGAATACCTTTCTTCTCTATACCCATACTCAATGTAGATAACCTAAGCAACCCAACTATTAGGATCTAGTTTTGGATTACTATTTAGATAGTTTCAAAGATCTTGATTTATGATCAGCAGGCTGGGTCATTCTATCATATTTGTTTTGATCACCATCAAGTACTCCTTATGTAATCTAATGGGAAATAAGAATTCATAATCAATCCTTTTGGAATAATTTTGTATCCATTCTTATACTATCAATCTAGGTTCTAAACTTTGATCACTAAACTCAAAGTTAGTGTGTAACTCATAGTTTAGCAGAATGTCTATGGCCTCCATTTGTCTTTTACTCTATTTAGGGTGAAATATTTGTACAAATAATCATAAATACTAATTAATCCAATAATATATTATGTTATTTCATGATTCCATCCATGGTGGAGGTAGATGATTAAATAGATCAATAAGATAATTATTAACTAAATTTTAATATGGTTGTGCTCTGGAAGCTTTTTTTTCACCATTTTAAATGAATTTTAGAGTGTTCCAAAACCGTCCATAATATAGGGAATTGAGAGGATGACTAAAATCTAGATTTACCATTATTTCAAACTAAAAGAAGCAAAAAACCATAAGGGGCCAATTTATATGCACACAATTTGGTAAGATTATTAATTTTTTTGGGGTTAACTTTGGAATCATGATTTATACTAGAAAACCATTTTATATATCATTTTTTTCCTCATATACTTTCGTGCAGGAGCATCCATGGCCAATGTGTAATTTTATTACAAAATATAACAAAAGAATTTGGGTAGAATTATTGTACAATATTTTGGGTTAACAAATTTTACATTAGCCAAAAATATTACTAAGATTATGGATCTTACTTATTAATTCATTTTACTTTTCATAGCTCAAAGTTATAGTGTAATAGAGGCCTAAAAACTTCCACTAAGTGTTTATGGTGTCCATGGAGCTACAAAGTATGTAAATCCTTAACGGACTTCACAAGTAGACATTGCATGATCCTAAATTAGAATTGATATTCCAATAGATCTATAGCCTCATGAAAATTTAGTATATTTTACAATTTCCACAATGTTAATTAGAAAATTCATGAGTTTAATAGTCTAATATTTTGATCGAATGTGTGATAAATCCTTTAAGTAAAAACTACATAGGTCCATGACATAATTGACTCATTTAAAAAATACAAACATGTGACTAGTCATTAAATGGAACTAATAATTCCATGGATCAAAAGAGTGTAATAAGGCCATGAAAGTAACATAATTTACATTGCACAAAGATAATTGAAACATGACATGTCACTATCCCTCCAGTTCATAGTGGAAATTGTTCACATAAGTCAGAATTCTCTGGCCAAGAAATACATGGGAAATTTAATTTATTACATATTTCACAAGAGAGCCTAAAATTGAGTTTTATTGGTTTCAATGGAAATATTCCAATAGTGATGGACTTAGGGTAGGCATCCACATGTGTGGTGTGAACTTTCTCATAGATCATCATGGAATTTATGGAGCCCAAGGAATATAGGTTGATGGGGTGATCTTCTTCATCAGGACAGGAGAGGGGGAAAAAATAACACGGGGGATAAATTAACATAATAGATAAAATAATGAAAATATAGTGTCCTAGAAGATTTAGGTGAAGCATTTGAATCTCAATTCATGACATGACTATGGTTATACTTGTAATTATATTTTTTCTCAAATATCAATCAAGTGTTTGTATCTCTATGGTGTCTTGTGTTTTTGAGAGATTTTTGTGGAGAGAGAAATAACATTAGGGAGGAAGCCATTTAATTGACTCCTTGATTCTTGTTTGAACCATACTAAAAAATACTCATATAAAATTGTAAGTCTTTGATTTTTAATTTTGGATTATCCTGACTAGTATCAAAATAACCAGGTACCAATTTGAGTACTATTAGTCTATTCTGATATAATATGTGTTAGTTTTGTATGTTTTTAACCCTTTACATAATTTAACTATTTATTTTTTTCCATTATTATTAACTTTCCTTTTTACAAAATGTTGGGATGTGTGACAATAAGGTATTAATTCAAATTTGATAATTATATATACTTAATTATTTATATATATTTATAAAAATGATATATCACACAATTACATTGTATCCTCATAAAATTAAAATAATCACATATAAGGATTTACTACATTATATTTTATTCCATTTCTATTTCTTGAATATTTATTATTACACATTTCATTGAAAAAAAGTACTAGTGAAAGAGCATATAGAATGGACTACTTTCTTACATCACATACATAATGTTAAGGGTTGGTATATTCATATAGAACATATTTCTTTCTAATTTTCATGATTTTTGATCTCCAACTTAACATTTTGAATATGGGTATGATTGAGGCAAGGCTTTCATAACAACATCAATTTTTAATTTCCTTGGAATTTCTCTTAGAGGTGATTATGAATTCAAGAAAAGTTAAGTAATGATTATAGTTTCACACATCAATTTTATACTATGGGAAAGGTTTACAATGAGAAAATATTGAGGAAGAGATTCATAAAGTTTCAAACCATTAATACCTTCATCCCAGTAGTAGGATAATATTTCCAAAGGGTCAAATAGTTGGTCTTATTAATCTTATTAATTGATGAGTTTAATAACCTTATCATCACGATCTAAAATGGAACAAAAAATTAAAAGAGGTGAATATCCTTGAACAATAAGAAAATTGAGTTTAAAGCAAATTAAAACATTGAACTTACATAAAACTCAAATCAAGTCAACAAAAACCCAATATTTTGAAACCTACATTCAGAACTAGCCTTTTATCTTATCTTATAAACAACAATTATGTGAATAAAACCCTATAGATTGTGTTATAAAAAGATGCATTCATTTAAAAACATCATTATAAAAATCAAACCAATTATTTATAGAGAAAGAAATATAGTAATAGTACCCTAAACCCTAAACCTAAATTAGAGATCAATGTAAGTTAGTGTAGTATGGAGGACATTAAGAAAAGTGAACATTTCTATTTTTCGGTGGCTACCTACGAAACATTTGACCAAATACAAACCAAAAAAATAAATTGGTAATGGAATAAGATTATATAATAACAAACATTGTTTCTTTTATTCCTAGAAAATTCATTAGGTTCACTACACTCAAGAATGTCTTAGACCTTAGGTGTATTTCCTCATTCAAAATGTGAAAGTGTGGAATTCAATTTGTATAATTTTTTGGTGAACTTTGTACATTCACCTATAGAGGGGAATATTGAGTATCTACTTTTAACATTGTAGTTTGTAAAACTAACATTTGAAGAGTTTATGTCATCAATGAAAATGTTGAATCTTATCATGGAAATGATGCCATTAGAGGAAGTTACAATAAATTTTCTATTTTAGAATTTAGACTGGTTAGATACGTCTTGCTGAAAGTAGTGCTTGAATTTTGGTTGGTACTTTTTCGTTAGAATGTCTAAATATTTATTGTATGGTTTTTTAGCTATCCTAAGAAATTACAAACATAATGGTATCCTAAAATATGATGTAAATAATCTTTGAAAATTTTCAATGAACTTGTTTTAATCTTGCATTTGAAATTTATATCCATGACATAATTGGAATACCATAGTAGCTACCAAGCACTTGTAGCTTTTGCCAATGATGAAAAATGGGAGGGACTAAATCATGAGTACAATCAAAATACTAGAAAATTTATTCATGGCTAGGGTCAATTTAAACTTGCATATGAAGATAATAATATAAAATTTGTTAATTTAAATGCTTATGTGAGTATTTCAATGCACAAAAAATTTCCTATAGCATGCTCAAAAGGGAAAATTGGATAGAATTAATTGAAAAAAATACCTCCCCCTAAAAAAGATGAGTAAACCTAATGAAACCTGTGATATGAAAATATAATGAACCTAAAATAAAATAGAAAATGGATCTATCTACAAGTTGATAATGTGTTTGTTAATGTATCCAAGCACATCAATATTCATCAACTAGTGTGTGAAATTAAGTGAATATAAAATTGGATGGGTCTGAAATTGTAAAATTTCAAAATGAAGTCTAACAAGGCAATGGAATATTTTATATTCCATGAGTAAATATTATGAATAATATGATTAAAGTTGGATGCAGTGGTGTTGGTGAATTATAAAAGGATTTTCATGGCTCAGAAGGTGCAATATTTTTGGAGAAATGGAAATGGATGTGTATCTATTACTATAGAGTGGAATTGGTGAATTATAAAAATATTTTCATGGCTCAAAAGGTGAAATTTGTTTGAGAAATGGAAATGGATATGTATCTATTGCTATAGGGTAAACTTATACTAGGGAAATAACATAAGGTGTAATGAGAGAGATGAATGTATTAATGATTATAATATTGAATTGGTTTTGATTGTAAAACATGTTGATTGCAATGAAGGATAAAAGAAATATATAAATACAATAAAATCATATGATCTAAAATAAAGGAAATCTAACAGTCATGAACATAGATAATTTGGTATAATACTTACCAAATGTTTGACCAAACACAAACAAACATACAAATCAATAATTGAACAGTAGTAAAATTTATTCCTACAAGCTTCATTATTTTACTCCAATACTACTTTGGACAAAAATGTAGAAAACTCTAATATGAAATAAGGATTAAAAAAAAAAAACCTTACAAATAAATTTTGAAGCCCTAAAATTTAAGTGTTTATGTAGTCCTCCAATGGTCAAATCTTCAAACATGGAGTGCAAAGTAGAGATGGGATAAAATATTCAAAAAGGGAAGAAATAGGGGAGAGTGAATTTTTGCATGGGATTTTTCACAAGCTCTCCTATCACACCATCGACATGGATGATCACATTAATTTTTTCAGGTATTTATGTGTGTATGGGTCACATTTAATCAAAAAATACTAGTTGACAATAAAACACAAAGTTTGTACTTGTTGGTTAAGTTCCACCATAGGAATATTATCATATTAATCATTCAAAATCAATGTAAATCATCTATGAGATACCAATTAATATGCCTGTCAACATGGTAAAATAATTATTGATATAAATTTTAGCTAATTTAAACATCAAATGGATTTCTATTTTCATATATAACATATTGTGTACTTATTTTATTAGATCTTATAAGTTAAAGATGTTGAAGAACCCATAGAGACATATCAGTAGAGATACAAGGGAAGGTGAGGTTTAATAATGGCTTCCAATGGAATTACTTTGGGTATTGTTATTCCAAGCCCCTTGCTCATGTCGATACTCATTCCCTCTCAAATACTCCACTCAAAGCTCTACATCATCCCCTTTAGTGTGTATGTCACCACATTCACTACCAAATACATACCAAGGCACATTCTTCTCTGTGAACCAAAATATAGGGTTCCTCCATGGGGAGAGTAGTGGTAATCTAAGAGATGTTAGATAGGCATCCTTAGAAGGATTCTTGTCATATAATGGAACATTCAAGGAGGATGGTGAAGAAAGAAATTTTAGGGAATCTAAAGAGACATCCATAGTTGATAGTAAAGAAATATCTAAGAAAGATTCCAAAGGAGAATCTAGAGGTGTAATTATGCAGAAGAATATAAAAGAGAATCCAAAGAGGAATTTAGAGGCATGACTAAAGAGGAACATATAGGATATTATAAAATAGACTATAGAGGAGTGGTGAAATATGACTATATATGAGATTTCAAAGTAAAATCTAGATATGTGACCAAAAAAGAATCTAGAGGAGTGAACAAAGAGGAATCTAGAGGAGATTATAAATTAGAATCTAGAGGTGTCACTGAAGATGACTCTAGAGGATATTATAAGGTGGAATCTTATGGAAAATATAAATGGGAAATTAGAGCTATCACCAAATAAGAATCTAGATGATATTCTAAGGTGGAATCTAAAGGAGAATTTAAAGGGGAAAGTAGTTGATATTCAAATGTGAGATATATAAGAGAGTTTGATTGGATAAACACTTGTTCCCAAGAATCAACAAAGTCACTTTGCTAATTCATTGAAACATTATTAAAATCATAATCATCACTAAAAACATCTTCCATAAGCTTTTAATTTTGATGGCTTGTCCAATCATTATCAAAACTAAAAGGCATAACATGAGCAGGTAAAAATTTGTCTAGAAGATGTACATCATTAGCATGTTCTCTTAGACTATCCATGATATATATAATGAAAATAAATAAAACAAATAAAATTCTTATAGCCAACATGTAATATAGCATGTATAAGATGAGATAATGACTATGAATGATATTAAATCAGAAATCAAGGTGTAATGGGTGGTCTAGGAAAGGGTTTGAATGATTATGTAGGCTCTCTGAAGTAATTGCTCATTCATTTATTAGTTTTAGCCCAATGTTTTAGAGTACTAAATACAGAATTAAAACCATGATTTTAACCCACTAGCGCTATTTCTAGGGTTATAATAAGAGTAACTTCCCATGGTGATAGTTTCTCTCAAGTGCACCTTAAATAAATTAAATAAAATAGGCTTCATATGGTATAAACAAAGAATCCTAGGCATTTATGATATATCATGAGACACATGCAAACTACAGTCTATGTTTACTTATTTATAATGGCTATGCATATTAGGGCCCTACATGCCATAATGATTGTAAAAATATCACCGCATATCCCTCCATGACTATAATCAACATGTAGTTCTAAAATTGTGGGAACACATTTTATAAAAACAAGCAGAGGAAAAACAAAATAAAGTTATAGATATGTATGTATGTATGTATGTATGTATGTATGTATGTATGTATGTATAAGGAATATGTAATTTATGATTTTTTTGAAATTAGAAATTTAGCTAAAACCCAAAACTACACAAAAATAAAGAAAACATCATTATTAAAAATAAATTATGGGCTCACCAAAATGTTTAATCTATTTTTAATTGAATTATATCAAATTAATATATATGAAATTTATATACAATAGAATTTGATAATATATAGTAAAATATAGAACTTAGAATATGATAAAAATAATAACTTTAACAAGGATATAGAAACCTATCTTGAGTCTAATTTTATGTTGAATTATGATGACTATACTAGAGGAAGATTGATATGAAATAGATAAGAAAAATCTCTAGATTATGTTTCCATGAAAATCATAAATTTTCACTATGTTGGGACAAGGGAACATTATGAAGGTAGGGAAAAGTGTCCATTAACCACATTAGTGTTTAGGTTCACTGTATAGACAAACTTTAAATTTGGGTGTGTGGAGATATATAAGAGGGTCTATTGATAATTTGAAGGTGACAAATTAATATATGAAATTATCTAAAACTACAAACCCTAGTTATTTCACATGCACTAGATAGATATTAAATACAAAATGGGAGAAATGGGGTTGAGTGAATGGCTGAACCATCCTAAAAAAACCTTGTGTAGTATGAGTGTTTCCTACATATCCCAAATCGGCCTCGAGATAATGTAGTTCATCCTCCAAGGGTGAGTGTGTGAGATGTGATTATGTAACAATATGAATGTAGATATAATACTACTTAAAATGTTTGACAATGGATGCCCTAGGCCTGACATAAAATATATTAGACCTTGTTGTATGAGTTTTATCATGTAGTAAAATTTAAATTGGAATAAATATTGTTGTTTTACATAGTATATAGTAATTATTGTTAAGCTTGTCAAGTGTTATAATGAGTGGCTTATGTGTTATTTTATAGAGTAATATTTAAAAAACATTGTTAATTAGCATTCCCAAAAGTGTGGGATAGTCATTATGGCATGTTTTAAATTTAAAAAGTATCCATTGGAGTAACTTAGATAAGGGCACATTATGGGATAGGACTAGCCTACGGTCTTATCTACCTAGTGCATTTTTGTCCCAAATGGATAGGAACTCTTGAAATTTACCTAGCAGAATCTATAATCAAAATAGGGAGGTTTAAATGATGTTTAAAGTGTTTTTAAGATAGTGAATAGCTTAATAAATTCTCTTATATAGATTTATATTTATCACAATGGAAAATAGGCCAAGTAAGATAAAGATATCAACATTAAACACTATCAAGCACTTTAATGATTAAATTTATGTCTCTACAATTGGGAATTTTTTTTGAAGAAAAAGACCCATTCAACTCAATTTGAAAAGAGGGTTGTGGGGTAAAATATAAAAGTTATGTTAAATATATGGCAAATGATCAAACATTATGATGTCTGAACATACATTAGAATGGATTATACTTGAGGAAGTTGGCCCAAGGGACTAGTGATAATAATAGATATCATAACAATTGTTTTTCACCTATGTTGAGGGAAAGCCTTACACAAACAATGGTTAAATGATTTTGATAGTTGGGTTCATCTTAAATTCTAGATTCTTGCTCTTTGTTTCTAGATTTATGATTGGATGGTGTTCTATCCATTGAAGGAGGATCAAAATGAAAAAAAGGAAGGAAATGGAGGAGGTTAGGGGTTTTATTTAATTTCATGATCTTCCTCAAATCTCACCTTGCTATCTATGAATGGTGTGTGAGAAGTTGTCAAAGTATTATATTTGAATGTTCATCCATAGACTCTCGTATTGCTATATTAGAGAAGTATTACTTTAACTGATTGTAGAAGAGGTGTTATCTTAGGTTTTTAATTTTTAGCACAACTTTCTAGCTTGATGAACACAAGGGTTTCTTTTATCTTTTAGATAGATTTCATGATATGTAGTTCTACTTGCTATGGTTTTTTTCTTACACTATTGATCATTTTGTGATGTTGATCTTGTAGCTTTTATAGTTGGGTAATATTTTTATATTCCTTATTTATATTTGTTTTAGATTTAGTATAGCTAAAGTTATCACTTTGGGGTCTAATGTTTTTTTGTGACGATTTGTATTTTTTCTTCTTCATTTTGATGAAAAATCCCATTCAACTTTTTGGTACATGCCTAAGTTACACTATATTTTTCAAGTTGTGGAAGATATGTTTAATACAACTCATTGGATCTAAGTGATCTTATTTTACTATTATTATATGGATTATTATTCTTCATTTTGACTTCCTATTTTCTATCCTATTGGATATTGAATTAACTTTGATGTAAGCATTTTTCATTTATGAATTAGAGGGGTGAAGAAGCCCATAACCGTATTCCTGGTTTCTAAAAAATAGATAGTGAATGAAATGAAGAACATTCTCCCACAAATGCACCAATGAATAATTAATCTATACATTTTTTTTAAATGCTTCACACATGATGTAGAATAGTTTTTTATAGTATTTAATGAAAATTTGTGTATTTTGAAATCCCTAATAGTATACATACGGTGGAAACTTTATCATTGATTCTCTAATTTCAATGCATACTTAGACATATATTTGTAGATAGATTCACCCTAGAGAACATGTTGTAAATTAGCATTTATTATCTAAATCAAAAGCATTTATGGGTTGTGGGTGTTTGATCTATCATCATTATGAGAAGGAATGTATTTTTTTATTCCATTATTTTCAATGGTTATCAATGATTATTTATGTAACTCCTAAAGGAATTTATACTGACATTGAAGAGTTTTCCCTTTTTTCTCAAACATGTTTCTTTAATGAACTTGGCACATTTCTTCTAGGAACAATGTGATACCTATTCTCGACATGAATGGTACCAAATCCTCATGTTTTGGATTTTAACTTTTAATTTTTCGTAATGTGATGGTAGTGTCAAGACTTCACCAAACAGTTGAACCATATGATTTTCCTACATACATTTTTATGTCATTAAATAAAGGTAGTTGACCCAAATATCAGATCAAAATAATTGATATCCCTCCAAATGGAATAGATTTGTGCATGGAGAAGTCCCCTTGAAAATTTGCATCAATATGGGATAAATTTTAAAGATTTTATTTCAATTCCAAAATCCTACATGTAATATATGGATCATAATCCATGTGAAAACAAAAATGCAATAATAGTAATTTTTACCACATTTATCATTGATCCTTTCATATTAATGGTGATTCATGTAATAAAAATATTTAAGATCCCATTTATAATTGATCCTTTCATATTAATGGAGATTATTGACTAGGTTTAGTTGTCAAATATTACACTTCAATGCAATCCTAATATTGATCAATTATAAGGTCTCCCCATATAGACATTACAGGTGAATGTTACATAATAATATTAAGACACATAGTTTATAATGTATAAATTATTTTATCAATTAAATAAATCTCTCATTCATTATGTATGAGTGCGACATGACTACACATTACAACATGAAAATTTTAGTAAGGATTCACCATTGGGTTTAGTCTTGGACTATTAAACTTTAATATGAACCAACTATAGATCAACCATAACATTGTCCCACATAAACATTGTGAATAAAGCATATGTGAGTGTGCATTATTATGAGAAATTTAAAATGTATGAATGGTTTAATTAATTAAATCAATCTATTAATACACATAAAATATATAAATGATTTTATTATTTAAATATTTTAGTTTATGCACCCCCTTAATTGTGCCCCTTAAATGAAGTGTAGATCACAATGATGTATCTTACATATTGTGTTGAGTTTTAAAGATTTATTATTCAATCGTGAGCATGTTTCACTTCAAGTTACATCAATGAGATAGCCAACATGATCTACATGCATAATACACTCAAGGTAGTCTTTTAGTGTTGTTAATGGTGTCCAGTTTTTACAATAAGATGTATAGGATGTAGGATGGATTTTTACCATGCTTTACATAAATAGGTACAATTGCACAAATACGCATTCCATCAAGACACAAATAGAATCCTCTTTTCATTCACATTGCAATATATGCTTGTGGAGTTTTATATATATATATATATATATATATATATATATATATATATATGAAAAGAGATAGGACACATGAGGTGTATTCTGCCATGTTTTAAAGGGTTAACAAATTTAAGAAATGATATATCAGCGATGGGAAGCATACACAACAAAAAACTAGGGTTGGATTTGGACCAGAACTGAAATCAAAGATTTTATGTTTGTTTTAATCTAGACAACTGACATTTGATATGAATGCAAGAGAAAATAAATGCAAGATTTATTATGTAGTTGAATATTTGACTCTAGGCATCCCCCCATATCAAGATCTTGGTTGTTTTTTATGGGTGGAACAATATAATAATACAACCCAGATATAAAAACTATATTTTTAGGTTTACAATGTGAGAGATATCTATCATTGATTTAGATTCTAATAATATAATGTTGTCAAATGACATAATTTATTTTTTATTATAAATTTTAAATTTGCTTGACATTAACAATATATAATTATTAACATAATTTTATTTTATGTTTATTAAATTTTGATCATAAATAAGATAGGTAATAGCGTGATAAATATATTTGTTAAGCATTCATTAACATGCAATATCTTTACAAATTAAACTATTTATATGTAGAGAATATGGAAACAAAACATTGCTTAAAATAACTTTTAATTATTATTTTTTTAAGAAAAATGTTTTATATAAATGTTACATAGTTTTGCAATTATATTTATCTTCAATTAAATAAAAACTTTAACTATCTCACTAGATAAACAAAATAAATTATGAAACTTATTCTCATTAATAAATTCATATATAAATTGGATTTTTTCAAAATTTCATTAATCCCTGAATTAATTTAATTTAATAACACATTTAACTAACGAGTATCTACTCTTATACAAATTAAAAACCATCAATCCTTCTCAACCCTTCTCTTTGTCGCCATCAGGGATGCCATCGTCTTCATCATTCAACGACGTGTAAAATAATTATTGATAGAAATTTCAGCTAATTTAAACATAAAACATAACGTGTACAGATATAACAGCACTGTTTTATTGTAGCTTATAAGTTAAAAAGGCCGGATGACCCACAGAGACATATCAGTAGAGATGCAGGGGAAGGCGAGGTTTAATAATGGCTTCCAACGGAATTGCTTTGGGCATTGTGATTCCAAGCCCGTCGCTCATGTCGATAGTCGTTGCCGCTGGAATACTCCACTCGAAGCTCTGCAGTAGCCTTCCCAGTGTATGCGTCACCACATTCACTGCCAGAGGCATACCCGGGCACATTCTTCTCCCTGAACCGAACGGAATCAATTCAAAATCCTGCCCTTTCACGTCAATCTCTTTCCCATTCTTCAAAAACCGTTCAGGATCGAATTCCGTCGGCCGCGCCCACACGGCCGGGTCCCTGTGAATTGCCCACGCATTCACCAGAAGTTGTGATCCGGCCGGAACAATATATCCTCCAACAGTGCAGGCTTGTGTAGACTCATGAGGAAGCAGGACAGGTGCCGTTGGATATAACATAAACGTTTCTTTCACAATTGCCTGCAGATATTTCAGCTTGGGCAGATCTGACGACTCTATTAATCGGTCGCGTCCAATATGTGTGTCGAGCTCTTGCTGGGATTTGCTTAATATCTCCTGGTGCTGCAGTAGAGCCGCCAGTGCCCACTCGATCGTCAACGAGGATGTGTCTGTACCTGCATCTATCAAGCTCTGCAACCGAAAAAGACAAGAAAAAACAGATCAAAGATCTCTCATTACTAGATTTTAAGAGGATTGCAAACTGCGATAGAAAAACATACAACGGCGGTGGCCTTCACAACATCGTCGTTACTCTCGGACAGCATTTAATGTTTCTCTGTTGAAGAGATAAGAGCGTCAACTAAGTCTTTCGCATGCATCTCTCGCTTCTCACGGTGATCGTCCAGCACTTTCTGCATAAACACCTCTTTTCTTGTCATGTCTTTTCATGGCAGCTATGAAACCCTGCAGATCGAGCCACTTCAGAAACGGCAGATAATCTCCGATCTCAAATACTCCTATAAAAAAGGATTTTGTCTTCTATCATCTGCTTGAAGTGATGCGCATCTTGAATCTGTTCGGAATGAACGGCTTCCGAGAATCTATTGCTCGCAATCATGCGTACGATGATATTGAATGTGCAATCAGAAAGCCTCGATTTTATGTTGACGGGAGCGGCTTCAGCTCGCCGGCAACTCTCGAACAACGAGCGAATAAGAACGGAATTTTCGTCGACAAGGACGTGTTTGAAGGATTCCATTTTGCTTGCAGCGAAGAACTCGATTGTGCACATCTTCCTAAGGTTTCGCCAGTAGGAACCGCAAGGAATCTGACCGAAGGTTTTGTAGTCATATCCCAAATGCTTTCCCGCGGACAGAAGTGGCCGCGAAGCCAAGGTCCTGTCGTTTGTTGTGAAACATTCTTTTGCCAAAGCAGAAGAGGAGATAACCAAAAGTGGGCGGAAGCCAAGTTGAAGCTGCATAATGGGTGAATGGGGCGCTTCTTGTTTAGCAGATGAAGATACCCAATTATCGGCCATGAGGGAGGGTGTGTCGCCCAATTATTTAGCTGCTTCTTTCTACTTCTGCGCTTATCTGTAATAAACAACAGCAAGGCAACCAAAGCCGCGAGAAGGATAACAGGAACTGCTTCCAACGCTATAATTCAGGTAGCAGCAATAACCTCTTAACACTACACTGCGATATCATTCCATATAAATAACTCTTATCTTCGCATTCCCTACGTTAACAGCAGGCATATTGCTATAGCTATCCTTTAAGTTTCTTTAATTTAAGAATTCAGCCGCCATAGCGCAGTCCGTCTCCAGCACGAGGTTCTAATTTTTCGATATTGTCTTTGCCTTTTGTTGGACTTTCTCTTCAGTTTGTGTCATCTCTTATCATTTTTCCGTATTTTGTAATGTACCTAATTTTGATTTTTGTGCAGGTTTTGATATTCAAAACTGTATTGGGCAAGAAATTCAAGACACAATGTTTGAATTTAAAATTGCATTCAACATGGAAAAGAAATTCAATTGCATTCCATACATGAAAAAGAAATTCAAGCACGAAACGTTTGACCTATTTAAGATATCCCTGTGATGACTACACAAAATAATTAAAATTTTGTTTTGAGGTGTGGGGATTTTTAAGGTAATTAATTGTAATTAATTATTTTATTTTTTATACATTCATTTATTTGTTAATTATTTATTTAAGTTGACCATTATTGACATATATTTTATGGTTTGTACCTTTCTCAATGTTTTATTGTTCCTTTTCTTTCTCTCATTTTTTTAATTATATGTTTTATATTCAAAGTGTCTTCGAAGTTATTGCATCTGTTTGAAGTACCCACAATACTTCTAGATGCTTTTTTAAATCTTAGCAAAGTCATAGTGCATTCAATTACTTGCTTTCCATTGTTTGCTTTTAGTCATTCATGTTAGTTTACACACCAATAGAATGTTTCTTTGAATTCAACTAAATATAAATACAATCTAAGAATTATAATTCATTGATCCCAAAGATGTCACAAAAAATTATTAGTATTATATAGAGCACTCACAATCATTAAATTATTTATCATTATACAAAGCTAGTATTTCCCATTGAAATTATTATGTGGCATTTAAGTTATATTTCAAATGATGATTTCCATGAAGAACTAGGGTTTTAATTATTAATATCATTAATTATTGAGAATATAGCTACATGTTTATCATACAATACAGGTATTGTCATGTATTTAGTTTATGTGTAGATGACAATGATGGTAATTATAGGCACTAAAATTTATTAATAAATATTTGACAATGGTTGTCTTTGGCATCTTTACCATGCATGGCCAATTCGACATTATGATAATCGTAATCTCTAAAAATGCCTTCAAAGTTTTAAAATTACTAAGAACATATTACAAACTTCCCTATTTCATTCTTATTTGTCCCTATTCAATAGATACTTTATTGCCACTATTATTTCAGAAGCCTACATCCTTTTAGGATAAGTTTTTACTAGGCCAACAAGGACACACTATAGCCCTATCTAGTAGTGCATATTTATCTCTCATGCTCTAATAACTATATTTTCAAAATGACACTCTTCTTAACAGCTTTCTCACACATATTAATAGGTCGGTTATCAAAAATATTCAAAATATATCTATATAAAATCACATCAAGGATCATACATGAAAAAACTTGGCACTCTATTACAAGGCATCTATCTTTATGATTTCAAAAACATCTCTTTTCTGAGTAAAGGTCTTTATTATAATTCTATTGCAATTTTACAGTCTTTAGCCAAGTCTGACATTGTTTAAATATATTATATGATAAGGGCATCCCTTGTCAAGCATTCTACTCAAATGTGTTAGTTACATTCATAAAATCTTTTCTAAAATGAGGACTACATAAGACTAAAGTCCTTTGGGCTATGTAGGAAGCATTCCATCAACAAGGGGTTTTCTAAGGATAGCTTGGCCATTACCACCTCTCTCATTTTCCCCCTTTTGTATTTGATCTCATTTTGTGTGCTTGTGTAAGATTAGGGTTATGATTTTATAGGTCTTTTACATATCAATTCAAGCTTTACAAGGAGACATGCCACATATAGATACAAGATAAAAAACTAATATTTTTAGATCCAATGCATAACCTGATAGGATGAAGTCATAGTAAAAAACATCAATACATTGTCCTCATGTTTGCATGTTACAGATTTGTCCTAGCAAACAACAAGCCATTATTTTATAATACATTTATGTTTTAATTTTTTTTAGATAGTCACAATTCACATAAAATCAATACAATTTAAAATAAATAATTTATAAGGATAATTCTCTAACCTTAACCCTAGTTTCTATTTCTAACAAATTTTTAAATTTTGTAGATCTTTATATTTTACTATATTCTGATGTATATATCATCATAAATCAAATTTTAATATTTTTTGCAATTATATTTAGAGTTATTTGTAATTCATTATCAATTCTAGTGTAAACATTTTGGTGAACCCACTATAATTAGAACATTGTTTGTTGCTTATTAAATTTTGGCCTAGGGTTTAAGTTTAATTCTGTAAATTCCTAACTAATAGAATATAGTCCTCAACTTTAGATATTATCTATAATATAATGATTCAATTTTTTCAACTTTGGAGTAATTTGACACAAAAAATACTTGTATTATCACCTCAAATAGATACCGACATAGAGGCTCTTTCTTTTCACGTTTAGTTGAATTTTGGTTTTTCTTACTAAAAATTATTTTGTATTTCTTCTATTTTATTTTTCTCTGTCTTTGCTTCTTTTTAAAATAAATTCAACAATTTTAATATTATTTAGTGATTATCGTGAAGGGATATACAGTGTTCTATTTACAAACATTATAATGTGAAGGATTTTACTCTAATACTCATAGCTATAATACAACAGTAAACACAAATTTTAGTTTCTTTATACCTCATAGTATATAATAAATACTTAAGATTCCCTTGTTTGCACCAATATGAAGCTAATTTTTTTTATCTATTTGATTTGTGGTATACCTAACAGAAATGTATCACCCAAAAAAGTTACTCTCAACTTACCCATGAAATCAAGGTTAATGGGCTACATGCATTATTCTACCTCCGTAGTTAGTGCTCTAAAAGTTTGAGCTGATACTAACCACTAAATGAGCAGGTATATATAAGATCCTTAAAATCATTTAAACTCTTATCTATATCACCCATTATCCTTAATTCTTTATATCATTTTATTCTTAGATAGTAGCTTTTATTGATTTATCTTGTATACATAATCATAATTTTATCAATTCAATATATAACACTAAATTAAGTGTGTGTTCCCTTTTACATTAAAATGGGTTTAACAAATGAATATCTCCTTTATATTTTACATCAGCTCATGGAATTTATTGTTACCTCTCATATTCTAGTTTAGCATGTTAGTCATTATATACAAGCATGGTTAGAAAATAAATGTTGTTAAGAAAATCAATCACATCTTGAAGACTCTTATGCTCTTTTCACTTCCCATTGTGCGCATATTAACTCTTCTCTTTTTTATCCTAATCCCTTCCATTTCTATGTGTTAGGTCATGTCTAGTCTCATATTATTTTGGGATAATAACTCTTGTCTGGTTCAACTAATTTTGGGACTAGAGGGCATGGTTATAAGGAAGAGTTCACCTCTTATGGACAAAGATGATATATGTGTTGGTGTAGATGATTATAATAGACAAATTGGTTAGAACTATATTATATTATTTCTAGTTGTTGATAATTATCTTCCTAGATCCTTTGGATCTCTCCCTCCTATTTTATATAGCATCATAGTGTATTTATTCTACTCTTTACTACATGAATAAAACATCAAAGTTCATTGGTTTGCTCATAACTCTAGTATCAAAGCTTTCAAGCACCTGGTCAAACCCTATAAAGTGAAGGTTTATACCTACCTAGGGAAAGATTGTAGTTGAATAGGTGCAACCTGAAGGTAAGATAGAAGAAGTTGATGTACAACCTATGTAGTGATGTGGGAAAGAGTAAGAGCTTTCTCACTTCTGTGAGTTTCATAACCTTCACATAATTGAGGGAACCATGCATAGGTACAACAAGCATCAATCAATTAGGATTTAAAAGCTTTCATATTTTTGTTATTAACTTTGGTTCCTATCTTGTAGATAACCTTTGCTCTATAATCCATGTTAAAATATTCTACTTTCATGACTCTAAAAGATAACTCTAGTTTGGAAGATCAACTAGAGGGTTTCTTGAAGGCTTATGAGTTCTCAAACATATTCTAAATAATAAGATATCTAAAGGGGCTTCATGTTTGAATGAAGGAAAAAATTTCATGGGGTACCCCATGGTCATATTTAATCACCAAATCCAAGCATCTAGGGATTGCCAATCTTTCTTAATAGCAGTGATCTAGTAAAATACTCATGGTAGAGCCATGAAAGGATCAACATAGCAGTCATAGACCTAGGACATGTCAATAAAGAAAGAAGGAGAAGCTATTTTGGTTTGTAGTGAAGCGTAGCATGGCTCTAGTGAACAATTCATGTAGTAGTAAGTAGAGTGGCTTAAACATAAAATCCTAATAAGATGCAAATACATTATAAGGATATAGCCTGAAGCAAAGCAGATACCAGCCATCTAGTCATCTATATTAGCATTATTAAGTGAAAGAATATTGGAGAAAAAATATTGAATAAGGTACATATAATTTTTTATATTGAAGTAATAAATACTATTTTTACTTGTGACGTTATCTATAAAAAAATTAGAAGATGTCTACATCAAAATTACTTCTATCAGATGCCCAACTTATCAAAGGGCCAAACTCTACCACCTAGAATATGAATATGTACACCATCCATCAGTTTGAAGGACTATAGGGCATCACCATAGGGACTATGTAGGTTCCTATTGATCTTAATGAACTCATGAAATATGAAATAGTTAATGTTAAAGCCTTGATGTTGATTATGCTAAGCATCATAGATGACATGCAATCATATGTCAGGGATGCAGACAGAACAAAGACAACATGAGATAACTTAGCAACCATTTATGAGGTAAAAAATAAGACTAAAATATTCCATCTGTAGTCAAAACTTCATACACTCTCTATAGAGTCTGATGAGAAAGTTGAGGAATTCTTATGTTAAGTGGCTAAGCTATAAATTGAATTATTAGCATTTAGTGAGATGGTAGATAACCAAATATTGATCCAAATCTCCTTGAGGGCTCTCCCTTCCTAATATAGAGTGTTAATCATGATGTTGAATGTCTCCAAATAGATAGTGTCATTTGAAGAATCCATGCTCTTTTTGGAGTAAGAAGAAGCCATCAACTTGGTCTATGATGAGTTACAAGACAAATCTCTTATCTCTAAGTAGCAACAAGGTTAGAAGTCTTGCAACGGACCTCTAGAAAAGTAACCATAGAAAAAGTAGCAATTATAGTCTTCACATCATCAAAAATCATAAAATTTTAAGAGGTGGTGTCACATCTATCAAAGTAACACTCATGACATGGATAATTACCAATATAATGGCCTAAAACAAGGGTCTTCTAGTAAACAAATCAATCGAGGTGTGATGGATCTTAAAAATAAAAAAATATCCTTGTCAATAGAAGTAGAAGAGACATCTCATAACTCAATAGGGTTATGGATCTAATGGTGAGATACCTAAAGAAGATAATTATAGCACACATAAAAACTTAGTGCTAGTCTCCTAGACCTTACAACCCATGAGGAAAATCTAGTTGATAGACTCAGGCACCATTAAACACATGTCAGGTGATAGGAATCTATTTGATTCACTGATACACCAACCCACTAGATATCAAGTTATGATCATTGATAATAAAGAGTGTGTTACAGAAGGAATATGCCAAGTCACCATTCCTCTCGAAACATGAAAATGTACACTGTCAAAGGTAATATATGTTCCTAGATTGACATCTAACCTCTTATTAGTTAGTTATATTTTGAATCATCATTTGAAGGTGGAATTTATTTTTGATAATGGCATCAAATTCTATTTGATTTCAATAAAAAGTGTGGTTCTTGTTAGAGTTTTTTTGAAAGATAAATTATTTTCTTTAGATGCTATTTCATCTTCTGTAGTAGCTTTATTTGCCTCTATGATAGAATTTATTACTCGCTAGCACTACTATTATGGTCACATATTTGATAGATCTTTGTACCAACTAAATTCATAAAGAATAGTAAATGTAGTTCCCAAGTTATCCAATTCCTTGCCTATTTTCCCTGGATGTCTTGCAGGTAAACAACAAATGGATCTGTTTAAGACAAACACCTTTCATGCCAAGAAACATTTAGAGGTTGTTCATACCAATCTGAATGGACTATTACCTTCATTTTTGGGATACAAGTACTTCCAACTATTCATAAATGATTAGTCTCAGAAGACATGGGTGTTTTGTCCTAAATAAGAAGAATGAGGCCCTTCATCATTTCTAGGTCTTCTATCAGTAGGTTATGAAGGAGATCAAACAACCTCTTATTCACCTCTACTCAGATCAATGGGGGAATTCACACCAAATAAGTTCTTGACATTCCTAAACTAACAAGGCATCAAACAAAATTTGACTACTCCCTACACATGCCAAGATAATGGCATTATTGAGTGATGTACTCACATAGTAATTGAAATGGCTCACTTCATGTTGTCAATAACAAAGTTGGAGAAATGATATTCGGTAGAAGTGGTCCAAATATTTATTTATCTTGCCAATAGGGCACTAACAAATATTCTAAAGAACAAAACACTAGAAGAGGTATGGAATGGTAAAAATCCATCAATCTCTCATCTATGAGTGTTAGATTGCACATCATATATGTATGTCTCATCTCAAAATAAGAATAAAATTGAGTAAAAAATCACTCTCATGCATCTTATTAGGATATAGCACTACCTTGAAATTATACCATCTTAAGGATCTTAAGATAAATAAAATCTATGAAAGTAGAGATGTGGTTTTTCATGAGTCATCCTTTGACTGAGTGATGTAAAAAAGACAGTCAACAACAACCACCTCTCACCAATTACTTTCTGAGTTAGATGATGAGGAGACTTCTCATAGAGAAGATGAGCTACAAGTGGAGCTATATGTTGACCTTGGAGAATTAGAAAATCCCCTAGGTAGTTCTTCACATCAATAACAGAGTTCCTATCTGAAGTGGGTATGAAGTACCACCAAAGACTCCCATGTACAATCTCCCTATAATACTTCAACTGAAGTGAGGACGAGGAGTCAGACAAGAAATGAGGTAAAATTTTCACTCACGAGTATAGTAATTGATAACTCTGAACCTAATAATGTTTGAGAATCACTAAGTCAACCTTAGTGTAATAAAGTAATAGATGTTGAGTATGATTCACTCATTCATAATCAGACTTGGTAACTCGTTGATCTACCTACAAGAAATAAACCCATAGGCTGAAAATGGGTTTTCAAAACTAAATATAATGAAAATAGATCCATTAAAAAACATAAAGCATGACTTATAGGAAAGGGACACACTCAGAATGAAGGCATTGACTATGAAGAGACCTTTGCACCTACTATAAAGATCAAGACCATCAACGTTATTTATGCAATGGTGGTATAGAATGGATGGAAATTTTAGTAGATGTATGTCAAGAGTGCTTTCCTAAAATGGTAATCTTAAAGAAGAAGTATACATGACCCAACTGGAAGTATTTGTTCACAAAAAGCATCCTAAAAAGGAATGTCATCTCATTAAATCACTATATGGATTGAAATAAGCTCTTAGGGCATGATACATCAAGATAGATGATCACCTTTTATAGCATGGTTTTACCCATATCCCCTCATACTCTAGAATTATACATAAAGAAGGTAGGAATATAAATCATCATCCTTGTTTTGTATGTAGATGATCTTGTGATCTCTGGAAGTTCAAAAGATCATGTTGATATTGTAAAGAATGACCTTAAAAGATCCTTTACCATGACTAATTTGGGGCTACTCCATTAATATCTTGGCTTGGAAATATGGCAAAATAGAATCACATTTTTTATCTCCCAAATAAAATATGCCAAGACACTCCTAAAAAAGTATATAATGGTAGATTCTAAACCTCTTTCAACACCAATGGATAAAGTTTTAAAACTCTCTCAATTCTAGGACTCACATCAAGTGGATGTAACTCTCTATAGACAACTCATTGGGAGTCTCATCTACTTGACCTGCACCAGACCAAATATATATTTTGTTGTGATTTGTCTCTTTAAATTCATGTAGGAGCTAAATAAATGTCACTGGGTTATAAAAAAGCATATTTTTAGATATGTTCAAGGTACACTTAAATATGGTCTAGAATACAAGAAGAATACTCATTTCTTCTTGCAGGGATACACTGACTTGGACTATGTCAAATCTATTGATGATAGAAATTCAATGTCAAGATACATAGTTCACTTCATATTTGTATTGATCTTGTGGATCAGTAAGAAACAAATTCATGTTTCTCTCTCATCCACTGAGGTAGGTTATCATACCATACCTAGAGGTGTGTGCGAGGTGATAAGGTTACATCACATTCTATTTGATATGGGCATTAGTGAAGAGAAGCCACCTATTCTTCATTGCAATAATTAGGGTGTGTTAAAACTTATGAAGAATCCTATTTTTCATAAAATAACCAAGTACATTGAGGTTGAATTTCACTACATTCAAGAGGAAGTCTTAAACCATCACATCTAGCTCTACTACTACCCAACAGATGCATCGATAGCTGATATACTCACCAAATCCCTTGGAAAGGTGAAATTGCATTTTTTTAGAGGGTACATTTGTAAAATTAATATAATAAGTGTGAAATTTAGTGTAGATGATTAGAATAGATAAATCGATTAGAACTACATTCCATTATTTTTAGTTGTTGATAATTCTCTCCCTAGATCCTTTGAATCTCTCCCTCTTATTTTCTATAACATCTTAGTTTATTTATTTGTCTCTGTGCTATGTGAATAAAACATCAAAGTTCATTGATTTTCTCACAATATGCTATCTCATGAGATCATACCCTTTGATTCCATCACTTACTGTAATATACAATCTAATTTGATTCCTATCATAACTAGACATCAAAGAGCATGTGCTCAACCCTTCATGTTTCCTTATACACTCCCTCAACCTAGTCCTATTATATTTTCTTCTATGCCTCTTATTAATCCTTAAATTATCTTAGACTCTCAAGTCCATGTTATTCAAACTAGATGAGGATGACCTCCCTTAACTTCCTGACCC